>VDFB02254855.1:0-233992 GCA_007258455.2 Sequoia sempervirens | reverse complement strand
AAAAAGAGGTATGAAACAAATGCCAGAGCTAAGCATGCCCTCTTGTGTGGGTTATCTAAAGATGTGTTCATTAAAGTCATGCATTGCAAATCTGCTCATGAAATCTAGGAAAAACTTGAAACTATATACCAAGGGAATGAGAAAGTCAAACTGTCAAAAATCATTACACTCAAACATTAGTTTGAGGAGATGAAAATGAAGGATGATGAAAAAGTGGTTGAATACTTCCTAAGAGTTGATGAAGTTGTGAATGCTTTGAAATGATTAGGAGAAGAAGTAAAAGAGTTTGATGTGGTTACAAAGGTCATTAGAACCTTACCGATTAAATTTGAATATAAGGTATCAACCCTTGAAGAAAAGAAACATTTTGATAAGCTTACCTTAGATAGCCTGCAAGGAATACTTACTGCCTATGAAATGAAAACTAGCAAAAATAATTCAACAGGAAAAGAAACTGCCTTTAACACTGAAAAGAAAGAAAAAGTCGAAGTCAGTGAATCAGAGTTGTCTGATTCTAAAGAATCCCATTTTTTAGAAGATTTAAAAAGGGATCAGGAAAATATAAGGGAAAACTTCCCTTTAAATGTTTTAACTGTGGAAAAATAGGTCACTTTGCTACAAAGTGTCCCTATGATGATCAAATCTGTGACAACGAGACAGCTGAAAAACAGCCTAAGAAGAAGGCCTTTAAACCTAAACGAAACTTCAGTTTCAAAAAGAAGAAAAGTTTGTTTAGTAAGGATGAATCTGATATTGAGTCTGAAGATTCATCAGTTGAAGAAGATGAAACTTTGTTCATGGCTGAATTTACTCAGCAAAATGATTCAAACACCTTTGACATTGAAGAAGGTGAAGTAGATCTTGAAAGTGAGCTGAAATGTGCTTTACAAGAGGTCAGAAAACTCAAAAAACAAGTTCTTGCTCAAGAACATAAACCAGATCAAGAAATGGTCTCTCTGAAAACTCAACTTGAAGAAGCTAAAAGAGTTGAAGACTATCTTCGAGAGACTATAAGCTGCAAAGATCAAGAAATTCAAAAACTAGAACAAGAAGTAGTTTGTCTTAGGAAGGAAATTGAAAAATACGAAAGCACTCTAAAACTGAATGAGATGCTCAGCAAGTAGAAGTTGTATAAAGATAAAACCGGTATTGGTTTTGAAAAGGGTGAATGTTCAATTGATAATACAAAACAAAACCCCTCTTCTGAAGTCAAAGGTTTAGGTTCAAATCACTCAGAATTAGCAAGGATCATGTTTAGTCTTTAAGAGGTAATAGATCTTCATATAAAGTTAATCCTTTCTTCTATGGTTATTGTTTTTTCTGCAACAAATTTGGCCATAAGGTGAGCACTTGTAGGCTTATGAATCCTAGAATACCCAGGTTTGGTCTTAGCCAACACTATGGTTTTGTAAGATAGATCAGATGTTTTAAATGCAATACTTTGGGGCATTCTGTCAAACAATGCAGAACTGATCTGCAATCTAAATAGCAAAAAATTAAAAAGGTTTGGAAACCTAAGATTGTCAACAACATTGAGCAAACTATGTTGGTTCAAACAGCTTTTCATTCCAAGAAAAAGGACTTATGGGTCCTGGACAATGGATGTTCTAACCATATCACTGGTGACAAGGATAAGTTTTTAAATCTTGAAGATTATGTAAGTGGATATGTTAAGTGTGGTGATAACTCTGGTATTCAAATTAAAGGTAGAGGTTCACTTCTTCTGAATGAAGACACTCCTATCTATAATGTGTACTATGTGGAAGGTCTTAAGCACAATCTTCTAAGTGTTATTCAAATCTGTGATAGTGGTTATCATGTTCTTTTCACTTCGCAGGGATGTGAGATTAAGAACAAGCTTGGAAAGGTTGTTGCAGCTAGAAGGAGGACTAAAGGAAATGTGTACAATCTTCTTGACACATCAAGCAATGACAATAATCAAGGTATGTGTCTAATGGGCCAAATTGAAGAGAATTGGTTATGGCATAAAATATTAGGACACATAAACTTTGAAAATCTGGTTAGAATTAGTAAAAATCAGAATGTTAGAGGTCTACTAGTTCTTAGCAAGCCAGAAAACTCTATGTGCAAAGAATGTTTAAGTGGTAAACAGACTAAAATCAGCTTCAAAACAAAAGAACATTCTTCTTCATAACCTTTATAGCTTGTGCATACTGATTTATGTGGACCAACCAGAACAAGGTCTATTAATGGTGAAAGGTACTTTATGTTGTTTGTGGATGATTATACTAGAATGATATGGGTCACATTTCTTAAACACAAATAAGAAGCCTTTGGAAGGTTCAAAATTTTTCGTAAAATGGTTGAAAAGGAATCTGATCTGAAACTTAAATGTCTGCGATCTGACAAAGGAGGTGAGTTCACTTCTCAAGAGTTTATTTATTACTGTGAACAACACGGCTTTAAAAGATAGAATGTTGCAACAAAAACACCTCAACAAAATGGGGTAGTTGAACGTAAGAATAGAACTATAAAAGAAATGGCTAGAACCATGCTAGATGAAGCTAAGTTGTCTGATATGTATTGGAAAGAAGTTGTTCATACAGCTGTATACATTTTGAATAGAGTGCAACTTAGGGTGAAATCTAAACACTCCTTATGAACTTTGGTATGGAAAAATTGCTTCTGTCAAATACTTTAAAATTTTTGGAAGTAAGTGTTTTATCAAGAAAGATGATGATAACCTTGGGAGCTTTCAATCAAAGAGTGATGAGGGTATCTTTTTGGGATACTCAACTCACAACAAAGCTTATAAATGCCTTAACAAAAGGCTTAATAAGATTGTTGAAGTTGTTAATGTAAAATTTGATGAAAGACCACATTTGTATGCTGAATCTTTGCAGGATAATGAGGAAGAAGAACTTGAACTAGAAATAATTTCAGAAGGAGTTGAAATAGCAAAGCCTAATACTGATTCAGCAAGCCCTAAAAATGAAACAGTAAGTCCTAAAAAGGTTGCATCAAAAGCTCTAGCTAAATATCACCCCAAAGATCAGATTATTGGGGATAAAAATGCAGGAGTTCAAACTAGAAGAAAGGTTGTAGAATATGATGAAAAGGCACAAATTTCTTTTTGTTTAGTTACTCATTTTGAGCCTAAAAATTTTAATGAAGCTCCCACAAATTCATGTTGGATTAATTCTATGCAGGAAGAAATTGATCAGATTGAGAAAAATCAGACTTGGGAGTTAGTCCCAAGACCAGATGACAAGAATGTCATTGGAGGCAAATGGATATACAAAAACAAGGTTGATGAAAATGGTAATGTTATTCACAACAAAGCAAGATTTTTCTGCAAAGGCTATGCTCAACAAGAAGGTATTGATTTTGGTGAAACCTTTGCACCTGTTGCTAGACTAGAATCTATCAGAATATTCTTGGCTTACTCTGTTTACAAAAACTTTACTGTTTATCAAATGGATGTCAAAACTATTTTTTTAAATGGCTATTTAGATGAAGAGGTCTATGTTGAACAGCCTGAAGGTTTTATTTGCAAAGATAAGCCTGATCATGTTTACAAATTGAAAAAGGCCCTCTATGGCTTAAAACAAGCACCTAGAGCTTGGTACTCTAGGCTGGACAGTCATTTGCTTTCAAATGGTTTTGTTAGAGGAGGTGTAGACATCAATCTTTATGTTAAAACTGAAGGTTATGATATTTTGGTTGTTGAAATTTACGTTGATGACACTATCTTTGGCTGCAACAATGTTACCTTGAGTAAACAATTCTCTCCTAATGGAATCTGAATTTGAAATTTCATTATTAGGAGAATTAAATTTCTTCTTGGGTCTTCAAATCTCTCAACGTGAAAATGGAATATTTCTTTCTCAAACCAAGTATGCTAGAGAGATGCTTAAGAAATTTTAGATGGATGAATGTCATCCAGTTAGCACTCCAATGGTTACTGGATGCAAACTTACTAAGGTTGATGATTCTCCTGATACAAATCAAATTGAATATAGATCAATGATTGGCAGTCTATTATATTTAACTGCTTCTCGACCTGACATCATGCAGGGAGTTTGCACTGTTGCACGGTTTCAGACATCACCTAAAGAATCCCATGTCACAACTGTTAAAAGGATTTTTAAATATATTCACGGCACTCTTGATTATGGTCTTTGGTATCCTAGAAGCAATGATTTCTCTTTGATTACTTATACTGACGCTGACTGGGCTGGTTGTTTGGATGATAGGAAAAGCACCAATGGTGTTGCATTCTTTCTTGGTGATCGTTTAGTGGCATGGCACAATAAGAAACAAGTATCTATTTCTCTCTCTACTGCTGAAGCGAAATACTTTGCTACCACTTCATGTTGTACTCAAGTTCTTTGGATGAGTCAAACTCTTTCCGATATGGGTATTGAAGTTCCTAAACCTGATTCCATTCTTTGTGACAACACTAGTGTGATAAATATTTCAAAAAATCATGTTATGCACTCTCGCACTAAACATATTGCTATCAAGTTTCACTTTCTTCGAGAAAAGGTTTTGGCTAATGAAGTATGTTTACATTTTGTTGGATCACAAGATTAGGTGGCTGATATTTTTACTAAGCCCTTAGCTAAAGAGTTATTTGAAAGGTTGAGACTTCGATTGGGAGTTATCTCTCAATCTTTAATTCTCTGATTTTACAAGCATTGGCTTAGGGGGAGCATGTTATATGTTTTGATTCACTTATAGCTCTCCTACAATCTTGGTTGCTGCACTGTTACTCATTTTGCAGCTGTTTCTCATGATATTTTGGTTGGCTTCTCAGTTGTGTTTCATGGCAATGCACATCCTTCTCTTCTATTCTTTGTCTTTGAGGAAAAAAGGGGGAGAGTCATTTGTGTTTTGCCATCAAGGACAAAGGGGGAGTTTTTTGGTTCTCAGTTGTGATCATATGGTTTGTCCTTGATGACAAAATCCCTTTCTATTGATTCTACTTGTTGATAGTTTCAGTTTGGTTTCTCATGTTTTATCTTGGTACAGTTTTGTCTATATGGTTCACTTGTCTTGGCATTCTGTGGATAGTTTACATTTAGAATTCTAATATCTTATGGTACTATTCAGTTTGAGCATCATGCAGTCTCAGGTTATCTTTTTGTACTTTGTTTTGGTGACAGAAAAAGAACATATCGATGTGAGAATGGCAGGGTCTCCCCGATCCATTTTGAAATATTTGTGTTGCCTATCGGCAAGACATTTCTGATGTCATGTCGATTGAATTTAACATACAGGCAACTATCAGCAAGACCTCTCTTTTGTTTCGGCAACAGAGAGTGATCCCTATCGGCAAGTGTTACACCGTCGATATGTGGTCACAGCGAAATTGGTATGTCACACCAATTAGAGATTAAATGGAAATACACTTCGGCAAGAGTTTAAGGCTTCGATGAAGGGTCATAGCAAATGTGCATTGTCACACTGACTGGTGGTGGATGGATGCGTATCGGTAAGAGTCAGGGTCTTCGGCGTGAGGTCTCGGCGAGTGACCTCCGGTCTCACTGATGGAACACAAAAGGTCTTTGTTTCCATAGGATCTGACTTGTCTTGGTGAACAGGTGTGAATTCAGGGTGTTTCAGTATGACTGAAACAATCTACAAGATGTCTCCCCGATGGTTTAAAGTCTCAGCAACATGTATAGTACAGATGGACTCGTCGGCAAGTAAAACCATGTGTCACGGAAACCAATGTGTATCAAGTGGGCTTTCGGTAAAACAAAAGGTACTCTCTATGAGGTCTCCCCGAGAGCGAGATGTTATGGTGACAAGGTTGATCATGGGGGCTCTCGGCAAAACAAAGTCTTATCTACATGATATCTCCCCTATTATAGATTGTCTCAACGACACACAAGTGGATGAAGACTTTCGGAAATACATGGTGTGCTCTACAAGAGGTCTCCCCGATATCATAGTGTTACAATGAAAACAAAGGATCATTTCAACAAAGTCATCGATTGAAAATAAAGCTTGTTAGGGAAAAATTCATGAATATTCTTTTTGGCTGGGTAAGGAACCCTAGCCTGGCCACCATCATGAGATTTTTTAGTTTTTGTTGTTGCTGGCTGTAACAACTTTATCAGTGGTATATGGAAGCTTTATTTGGTGCATTTTTGGCTGGAAGCTCGACAGTGGTTGTTGGAGCCATGGGAGTTGCAGATCTGTCTGATTTGTTGTGGACAACTCTTAGCTGGGTGAAACGGCTCATGTATTGGCAAAATAATTTCACCTTGACTAATAATCTTGCTAGGTACAAGTTGAAGATTTCTATTATAAACAGCTTTGTTATCATCAGTCTGAATTTTTTCAGGTTGGTTGTTCAGCCGTTACTTCTGAAGACAGTTACTTATTTGGCATTTAAGTCAAAAAGATGTATAAATAGGAGAAGAGAACTATGTTTATGATCGGTTGTTGTAATTATGAGATTATCATTCCTTGGTTGTATGAAAATGTATGGATAAACTTTGCAATAAAATCTGAATAACAAGATGCAGAGATATTGTAAATTTCTTCTCTATATAGTATTTTAGGGATTCAATTTTTGAATCTTTAAGGTATTATGTAGATGATAAAATAGAGAAACATATGCTTAACTAAAAACAAAGAAATCCTCTAAGTTAGTATTGTTGTTCAAATCATAATTTGAGGGGTTGGTACTCCTTGAGATAGATATCTCTAAACGAGGGGTTGGTGCTCCTTGAGTGGGTGCTAAAAAATCAGCCTATAAGGCATTGTGAACAGTTGTTTAAAAGATTAAGCTTGGAATGCATTTCGGGAGTGGTTTTATACCCCAGGAGGGTTTTCCACTCGGCAAAATTTTGTGTCTCTTTGATTTTTCTCACTGCTTTACAAGTTGTTTCAGTTCACTATTGGTATTATTACTTTTCTCAATTCTGTTCATGACTGATTACATTCAACTCATGAATACATTAATCAAAGTAATATTGAGATCAAATCTGAGCTATGTTTATGAATTTTTGAAAATTGGTCAAATCTGTTAAGACACTAATTCACCCCCCCCCTCTCAGTGTTATTTTAACTCCAACAATACTTTCATAAAATTAAGAAACAAAGGATCCATCAAGTACCGTTTGTAAGAGTAAATCCAACTAATTGTTTGGAAACCATGAATAAACTAAAAATAAAATAATTTTATTTTACAAGTCCAACTAGTATCAACAATTTCCAACTCTTATAAAAGAGAAATACATTATCTTTTATAAGATAAGTCAATGCACTTAGTACAAAAAATGATAGGATTCATCCATCACCAATGGTTCATATTTTATAAGCATTATTTCTTTTAAGAAGTAATGGTTACTAAACCCTCTTTGTTTAGCTCCAACTACTTGTAAATTTTCATAGTCTAGTTCTAATCAACTAAAAACCCCAATGGTGGAAACTTTGCATATGATTAAAGCATCTATAAGTGAGGTGACAAAGAATTTAATTACAAGCATGTGGTATAAGGTCAAAGAAAGGAAATTTGAATGATCATCCATGCCAAGTAGGAGAGCACATAATCCATACATCTTATTTTCAATTTGCATGCTTCAAGGTGATTTTTTGTGACTATAGTTAAAGATTACATGAATGGAACCATTGTATTGCATGCTATAAAATCCTTATATCCCTCTTGAAATCCTACAAAATCTAAAAGAAAGCTATTAAATTTGAAAGGAAATATGCATCTGCCTACGATAATTTCCACACATCCCAAATAGAGAAATCTATGCAAACAAATATTCTTAATCCATATCCAAAAGAATAGACAACATAACATCAAAGATGACACAAGATATACCCTAGGAAAACCCTAGAGAGGGACAAAAACTAGCCTCCAAAAGCATCCATCACTCATGTATTATTCAACAATAAAGATTACAATGCATCCTTAGAGTTCTCCATGAATACCCTTGAAACATCAAGTCCTCTACAAGAACTTCATATGAATAAGCATGTAACCACACATCCCATTCCATTCTTGAAACCTCACAAATGCTAACAAGAGATGATCTCAACCCCTTAGCCAAAATGACCAATTAGCCAACCAGCCAACCTTAGACAACTACCCATGTGCTTTCTTTTATAGACATAAGCACACACAAAACCACCAAGTGGTATTACATAGAACCATGTGAATAATACCATGATATTATAAAACCATTATCCCCCACTTTTAATTTTGGGTACTAAGTTTTCCCAATATTAAATATTTATCACAATGTTACAACACATAAAGTGGCCCCATGCATGCTAATCCATGTGATTCATGCATCCCTAGATCCCCTAGGTGCACCACATAATAATAGAAAATTACATTATAACATTATGCAAGGTGGAAAACACACATTTTAATAACATTTTCCCACTTGTATACATTGCATAAGGGGTAAACAAGTAAACTCAAACATGAACAAGGGAACAATACCTATAGCCACATATACCATCAAGGAATCAAAGAGCTCCATGTGCTACATCAAGATACCTACAACAAGAATCAAGATGATCATCATCTCAAGCATAAATGCTCTCATCATCCATCATGTCAATACACAAAGATAAGAAACCATCCAAAGAGATGCCACACTAATTGTCACAAAGAAGCATAAGTCTTGCCTCCAACCGATATCCAAAAATACAAACACTCAATCCAAAGGTAACAAGTATGTATGAGTAGCTCTCAATATATAAAACATAGCTCAAATAACACCCACAAAAAATGCTAACACATCCAAATATCCATACCTCAAAGGTATACAAACCATAACAAGTGAACCTTATGCCATCACAAGCTCCAAGTGCCAAAATTGTCAATGAAGAACATATACATCTAGGAATTCCCACTGCATAGGTAATGTCAAATCTGAAAATGATCAAAGAATCCAAGATACATGAATAGAATCACATAGAAGGTGTAACCAATATTATCTAGTACCAAGGAACATCCATAAAGATATGCAAGACCAACAAACCAATATGTTGCAATACAACTCTCACCACAAGTCTCCATAGCTCTCCCAAGTTCTCCACACTCAACAAAGGAAAGAGATAAAGGAACCTCCATGCCATCACTAAGGAATAATGAAAAAAACATGACCACAAAGATAGTGATCACCATAGATCGACACAAGACCTCAAATCCAATTTCAAGTGAAAAAAAAATCCAAGAAGAAGAACAAGACCAAAGAAAGAACCCACAAATCAACATCTATAACATGTCCTTCTACACATAACTCTAAATTCTAAGCTATGATAAGAATAATCTCCTCCATAAAACCCCAAAGATAATAGCACTACCCATATCTAACCATAACCAATATGTATGCATCTCAAACCAAAGGAAGATTAAACAAAATCCATTCCCAACCAAGGAAATAAGACCAATACATCTCCTAAACTCAAAATCAATGAATTATCTCACAATGCATAACAAGATAAACATTCAAATAATCCTCAAATGAACCCTCCAAAACTAGCAAACCATAACTCAAGATCCATGTGCGTGAGAAGAAAAAGCATAAAACATAATACATTTGAAAATAATAATGGGAAATACCTCTCAGATAATAAACCACTAAGTAGACCAAGAGTGGGGAATGAGAATTCTCCTCCAAGATATCCAAGTCATCATGACTCATCTAAGAACCTTCTCCTTGTAGGTCCATGTTGAACTCACATCCAAACAAGGTGTAGGATCCTTGGACTTCCAACTGAAACCTTGTCAATGAGTAATCGTATCAATAAATGTCTCTAAACCCAAGAGATCTCCTAGCCTCACCTATGTCTCCAAGTATCCATGAGAACCTGTGATAGATAAATACATGCCAAACTCCAAATGCAACATAAAATCATCATGAATCTCCCAAGAAAATGATCAATGTATTCAAAACCAAGAGGACCAACCAAGATCAGTTTCAAAAGCCCCAACTGCTAAATTAGGAACTCAATCATGACATCATGAACTCACATCTCCTCAAAAGAAGATCATATGCTCCAATGAACATAACATGTATTTGTATCATGCCAAAACTCTAATGTGCAATCAAGAGTACACCATGACATAATAACATAACCATCCTATCAAAACAAGGATCACATGTCAAATGACAAATCATGACACCTCAACCAAAGACTAAAGAGTCCTCCATGGCTAACCAAGATGTCAACATCTCCAAACCACATGATACCTATTGAATGAACATGACAACTAATATGGGGGGTGAATCAATTATATCTTATCAAAACATCAAAACCCTCATTAACATTCAAATCCACATGCATTCATTAAACCCTTAATCTTTTATGAAGTTTTAACATGAAAATTAGATAAAAAAAATTTAAACAACTCAACACCAAACACAAGAGAACACCATATTTACGTGGAAAACCCAAGAAGGGAAAAACCACAATGAGGATTAGCTCACAATATAAGTAATAGAAAATTGATTACAAGGGCTCACTGTTAGAATAGGACACACTATCCAAAAAGGCTCACGGCCAAGGTTCACTGCTGGAGTACAAAAACAAGATAGAGAAGAAATGTTACACAGAGAACATGATCTCAATGCAACAAAAATTCCACCGCAATAGCTCCAACACCTCTGCAGTTTATTTGAATGATTATAGACAACTTCTCATTGTATCTGGTAATCCAACACTTGAAAGTTTGCATTTCTCTGCTCAATTTCACATCACCTCATCTTATCTTAGCATCTCACATCATCTCCAGAATCTTCATCATAAAGATAGCTCCATGTACTCATAACACTTCCTCAATATCTCAACTATAGATGCACACCTAGAAAATTCAATTAACACCTCTTCCATCAACCAGTTGACACCAATGACAACACATGTGGTTGACATCAATGACAACACTTTCTCCTCCAAACTTGCAACAATCTCCCCCTTTGTCATTGATGGAAACACAAGATGTGAAAAACCATCAAAGACAACTCTCCCTCTTTTTTTAATGATTAGACAACCTAAAAACTTTCCCTTTATGAATAGGATTCTTGATATGATTATTTCTCCCCCTTTCATTTTTTTCTTTTTCACATGCTTCACTCTCCCCCTTTGACATTAATGGAAAATGATTTTTTTTTTGCATTGTTCTCCCCCTTTGACATTGAGCCAATATACTTTCTACTACTCACCATTGTTATTGTATTGATTTGAATACTTCCCCTTAGGATTACACACCAATCTGCAACAATAACAATATCACTACCTACTCCCCTTGAGAGGTAGCCACCAACACCAGTCTAGAATAAAAAAATAGATCATGAGATCCACTGGATTGATGCATCTTCTTATGCATCTAGTTCAGGGGAGGGGAAATGACCCCCAACTTCTTCCAGAGATACTCAAAAGTATCCTTAGGAAGAGCCTTAGTGAATATGTCAAAAATTTGATCCTTTGTAGGCACATATTCAAGCTTCACTTCATTATCCACAACCTTCTATCTCAGAAAGTGATATATGATTGAAATATTTGTTGTACTTGAATTCATCACTAGATTCTTTGAAATGTTTATTGCACTTGTATTATCACAAAAGATAGAAATAGGTTTATCATACACCACTCTAATATCCTTCAATGTTTTCCTCATCCACCACACTTGTGTGCAACAAGATTCTACTGCAATGTACTCATCCTTTACAGTAGATAAATAAATTAAATCTTGTTTCTTACTTAGCCATGACACCAACCGACATCTAAGAAAGAATGCACCACCACTTGTACTTTTTATGTTATCCACACAACCAACCAATCTACATCTGTGTAAGCACTCAATGTGAAATTAGTATCTTTTGGATACCATAAGCCATGATCCAGGGTGCCCTTCAGGTATTTGAATATCCTCTTCATTTTTGCAACATGTGACTCTCTAGGATCTTCTTGAAATTCAGCCACAAGACAAACTGCATGCATGATATCCGGTCTAGTAGCAGTTAGATATAGCATTCCACCAATGATAGATATGTATTTGCTTTGATCAGCCTTAGGGGATTCATCATTCTTTCTCAATTTGCAACCACTAACCATAGGGGTACATACCAATTTGGAGTCTTTCATTCCAAACTTCTTCAACATCTATTTGACATACTTTGACTGTGAAATGAATATGCCTTTATTTGGTTTATTGATTTGTAGCCCAAGGAAGAAATTCATCTCCCCAAACATAGACATCTCAAACTCTTTCTGCGTCTCTTCTATAAACTTCTTACACATATCCTCAATTCCTCCAAAAATTATGTCATCAACATACACAACTACAATCAAGATTTGATCTTTCTTTACCTTAAACTAAAGGTTGCTATCTGTGGTACCTTTATTGAATCCTTGTTGTATCAAATACTTATCCAACCTTGCATACCAAGCTCTAGGAGCTTGCTTTAATCCATATAATGTCTTCTTGAATCTTCAAACCACATTAGGTTTATCTAACAAGTAAAATCCTTCTGGTTGTTCCATATACAATTCTTCTTCCAACTCTCCATTCAAGAAAGAAAACTTCACATCCATCTCATAAAATTTAAAATTCGTATGTGTTGCAAAAGCTAAAAACATCCTAATTGCTTCCATTCAAGCCACTAGAGAAATTGTCTCTTCAAAGTCTATTCGTTCAACTTGTGCATAGTTGTTACATACAAGCCTTGCCTTTTTTCTTACCACTTCTCCATTCTCATTTATTTTATTTCTGAACACCCACTTAGATCCAATTATATTTTCGTTGTTGGTCTTGGGATAAGTTCCCAAGTCTGATTCTTCTCAATCTACATAAGTTCTTCTTCCATAGCTTTCATCCAATGTTCATCTTTGCATGCCTCAATCACTGTCTTAGGTTCAACTTTAGAAAGTAAACATAAATTTACCTCTTCTTCAACAACTTTCCTTCTTGTCAAAACACCTTTTCTTTTGTCTCCAATGATTTTTTCTTAAAAATGATTTCTCTTTACATACTTAGGGGTTTTAGGGGTCTTTTTTGGAGCTTCTTCCTCTTCATCATGTGCATCCTTTTCCTTAGCTTTTTCTTCTTCTTCTTCTTCTTCTATATAGGCAAGTTCATCTAATTCATATCCATCTATCACCATTGAATTTTGTAGATCTTCATCCACTTTGACACTTGCACTCTCAACAATCTTTCTCAATCTTTTATTGTAACATATGTAAGCTTTTCTTTTAGTAGAATATCCAAGGAAGATACCTTCATCAAACCTTGCATCAAACTTTCATAATTTTTCATCATCTCTTCTGATATAGCATTTGCTTCCAAACACTCTAAAGTACTTGACAATAGGGATCCTTTCAACCACTCCATTTTTTTGAGGAGTTCTAGGGGTAGACAAATGCCTCTTTATGCCATGATTCTCACAAAACATGTTAAATTCATTGGGGGTGAATTCTCCACCTCTGTCAGACCTCAAACATTTGATATTCAAATCCATTTCGTTCTCAACCATAAACTTAAATTCTTTGAATCTATCTAGGGCTTCATATTTTTCTCTAAAAAAAGTAACCCATGTCATTCTAGAATAATCATCAATAAAAATCATGAAATACATGTCTCCTTATATAATTCTCACTCTTGTAGGACCATAAAGTTCTTTATGCACCAATTCTAATAATCTGGAAGAAGATTGTTCTTTACCCTTGAAACTTCTCCTTGTTTGTTTTCCAATTTGACACTCCTTGCAGACAACATTGACAGGCTTTGTAATCCTTGGCCGATCTATTACCGCTTGAACTAAACTGATCCTAACCAAATTATCAAAATTTATATAACACATTCTCATGTGCCATAACTAGCTTTCATTAATCTGAGTCATAAAGCAATGACCATCAACACCCTTGAGCTAATAAACATTTACATCTGTCCTCTTTCTAGTAGCAATCACTATTCTAGACCCTTTTCTAATCTCACATCCATCATCCTGAAACATATGATTATATCCTTTGCTACACATTTTTCCAACACTCAAAAGGTTATTCCTTAAACCCTTTACATAGTAAACATCATCAATATTATACTTGCCATCAAAACTGATTGAACCTATTCAACAAATATTAGCACCTGAATCATCTCCAAATCTAACAAGTCCTCCATATTTTTCAAGTTTAACAAACGTACTCTTGTCTCCAATCATATGATTTAAGCAACCACTATCATTGATCCAATAGTTCTTATCTTGTCTAACATGAAAATCAAATAGCAAAGTACCTTCAGTCTTAACCTTTGTTTCCTATCTCCAAAGAACTTTCCTTCACACGTATTTTAGAGTTAGTAGAAACAAATTCATCTTTTAAAGCCAAGGACAAGCATTCAACATCATCAAGATCTCTATAATCATATTTTTTATCAAAAATACCAACATCTTCTCTAACATAATATCTTTTCTTAACTTTCTTACCTTTATTCTCCCTGTTTTTGTCATTCATACCTCTGTTTGGGCATCTTGAAGCATAGTGACCTATTTGTCCACAACTAAAACATTTGAAAGATAATTTACTTTTATACTTACCAGTACCTCTTCTCATTCTTCTCACAAAGTTAGCCTCCACATCAATATCTTCTTGAACTTGTTCTTCAATCTTCTTTGTTTTAGAAGACTTAAAAGCAGTCTTAATCTTTGCACCATTGTTAGTACCAAAATCTCTCATTTCAAAAGCAGTTAAAGAGCCATACAATTGATCTCTAGAATACTGATCTAGGTTTTGAGATTCCTCAATATCAACAACTTTATAACTGTAAGATTTAGTTAGGGTTCTAAGAATTTTGTTTAACACTTTAGCCTCTTTGAACTTTCCTCCAAGACCTCTGATTGCACTAACAATTTCATCAGCTCTTTGTATGTAGCTTATGATATTTTCTTCTTCAGACATTCACAGGTTCTCATATTGTGTCTTCAGATTTTGCATCTAATCTTGTTTGACCATAATATCTCCTTCATATGTAAATACTTTCCAACTTTGTAAGACCCCACCTTGCATGTGATTAAGTAAAACCATAATATGTTTTATGTTAGATGGTAAGATGTATTGTGGATGATAAATGGTGTGATTATTTTACAATATTCTTTCATTTCATTCTAATATTTTACTGATGCTACCATGGAGTGAGGACTCGTAAATTGTGAATATGAGTTGATATACAATTGTTTCTTATTTTAGCTATCAGATTAATGTGATATATGGTTGTTTCTTATGGTTTCATTGGTAATGTGCAGGAAATGAAGAGTGTCAGTATGAGAAGGGAAGACATTTGAGAGCACATAAAAAAAGGACTTTGTGATCATGAATTTGACCTCCTTTTTGGGGCTTAGAAATGAGTAAAGTTGATATGTTGGTAAGTTAAGGGGTGAGGGTTGTTAATAAAGGAATAATTGATTTGTGTAAGGGTTGGGAACCCTTATCCAAGTGTGAAACTCGGATGGAGCCTTAAATGAGCTTTTAAAGTGGGTTGTTGGTTAATTTCTTGTGTTAGGATGCAAAAATAAGCCCCCTAGGGACCATACCATAGTGGTAGGGGCCAAGTGGGCACACAATAGTGTCCCAGGGACATGATTTGACCCCTGAAAAGTCCTCATATTAGAGAGTGACGAATTTTGATGGAGGAGGGGGTGAAAAGATTGAGGGGTTGTCCAAATACATGTTACCCTCTTGAATAAGAAAGAGACCCTCATTAATGGAAGGAGGTACATTCCACACCTCCCCATCCAAAAGGGTTGCAAGTTGAAACTCCTATATATCTTGGAAAGGAAGGAAGAGGAGGGTGTTACCCACTTCTCCTCTTGGAGAACTTCAGTAGAGGTGGTAGGAAGAATGGGAAAAAGAGAAGAGTCCACTTCTTGGGGAAAGATAGTGATCAAGGTGGCTTTGCTTGGAGAGGAAAAATGGATAAAAGAGTTCAATTTCTTCACCTAAAGAAAGAGATTCACCCTAAGAAAGAGATAAGTTTTCCTATTTTCTTTTACCTTTGTTTTCTAGTTATAAGGAGGTGACATATTGTATGTATCATGGCTGAAAATAGGAAGTAGAGAACTTGTATGCATGAAATATATGCCATGTTAGTTAAATTCCTTTGTGAAAATGAGAAGACTCCATTATCATCATGGAGTTAAAAGAATTCCTTGCTCGGGGGTATGGCTAGAGCCCACGAGGCTCCATGACGCCATTACGGTAGGGTGGAGAGAAAACCTTGTTTTGTTGTGTGTCAATCAATGTAATTCTTAAAATTGATTTGTAAGGTGGAAATTTTTTGTTTGTTATATCATGAAAAAAAATGGAAAAGAAAAAGAAAAAGAAAAAAAAAGCAGGTCTATATTCTTGACATGGTATCCATGTTGTTTTATTTTAGTATTGGGTGAAATGAGAAGTTAGTATATTGTTACTCCTCTCTTTCTAAGCGTGTATGTGAATGTAGTTGACCCTATAAAGAATTTAAATTGTGTACAAATATATGGATGTTTGTTGTTAAAGAATACGAATATAATATGGACAGCTAAATAAATTAAAACGGTCTGCACATACATAGGTTACTAAATCACTCACAAAGCAGTGAGCATGCAGCCGGTGGGAAGATATATGTTCTGAGGTACAATATTTAGTGACAGGATTTGTTTATGAGAAAAAAATAATATAAATATTAACAAAATATATATCATTTAGAAGTAAAAACAATTTACAGCAGTAATTACAGTCCAAAAATGAGTTTAATGATGTTATAAATGTAGTTGAAAGACCGGTGTGTAGGTGTTAAATAGTTAATGATATTATTTTTATATTGGAAGAAGTAAAAACAATTTACAGCAGTAATTACAGTCCAAAAATGAACAATCTTTATTAGTACAGCCAGGTATGTGGGAATAACATTAGTATGGTCAATAGAAATATTATTATTGTGAATAGATAATATGAATAACATTATTGTTAATCTGAATTAAATATTGTTATTATTATTTTGTTTAAATGCTATTGTGAATATTGAATTGGGGTTAAATAATATTAGTATTGTTGAGTTAATAACAATAAATTGAAATTAAATATAAATATTATTATTATGATTAAATGAGAATCAATTATCAGCAATGTCTCTATTTTTAGAGGTCTAAATGTTGAATAAACAATGACATTTTATTTGGTATTAATTTTAAACATTTAAATTTAGATTATATATTATAACTATTTTAACGATGTATTAATAATCTTATCCGTAAGGATTATTTGTTGTATTTTTATTTTATTTTTATAATAATAGGATTAAAGAATAATTGAAAAGTAAGTATTAATATGTTCTTAATACTAATAGTGGAATTGTTGAATGAATAATAGTTTTATTATCATTGGTTCATTGTTCAAATAGTAGCATTATTATTATTAATATTAATACTTATTATTGAGTAATTAATAATAACATTACTAAAGTTTAATGGTGAGTCAAATAATTGGATTCTCTCCTTGACTTGGATATGGTATGATGTGGAATTATGCACTAGAACAATAAGGTAATATTAATCTTATCATAAGAAAGATAATTATAATATCAATTCTTAATATCAAATTATATATATTTTGTTCACACTTTATTATTAACATTGACAACAAAGATCAATGTTAATATTATCACCATTAAGAGTAATGTTAAAGAGAAATTTTAATCACCATGAAATGATGTTAAAATTAATATTATGAGCAATATTAACAAGCATTTATAAAGGCATTATGAAAGGTCTTCAAATACCATTGGTTATAATAAGTAGTATTAATACCAATTGGAGAGAAAGCATTAAATTGTAAACGATGGGATTGATAATCGTTACATTAATTCTAAGTTGAATTAACGTTAGTATCTTAGGAATAATAATAGTAATAACAATTAAGTTGCTTCTCGTGGACATGAGAAATATTAGTGGAATCACCTTAGATTCATTGCCAACGCAATCCTATGTGAATAAATTTGTAACAATACATTTTAGAGAATGTAGATATTAAAAGGTGCAGGACATGTATATTTAAATGAGTCTAAATGATGACAGGTAAAGTGACACTATTGCTACTATATGTAAGAAAAAGAAAAGAAACACAAAGTCATAGATAAATAGATTATTAGGGTGTTTTTAATATTAAATTAATATTGGCAACACATTCAATATCTAGTGAAAATTTATTGTGATAGAAGTTAGCATCACATGTCACCAAAATTGGTTTGAAACAATATCAAATCCATTGAGGGTTGAGTCACATTCTGTTAGGACAGTTAAAAGTTCTACTCGACGTGGCCTCAATCGTGGTGTTTGAAGGTATAAGCTAATGTGATTGTGCAACATTAATCTATTCAGTAAGGATTAGCAGTCATAGGTTATGTTACAGTGTTATTGAGCTAATGCTTGTTTTATTTAAAGGAAAAAAAAATGGTTGGGTTTTTCTAGTGAAATTTTTGGGCATGACAAACTTATCCAAAATTTCTTTAGCAGTTTTCAAATCCATAACTTTCACTAATTTAGAATTTACAAGACTACTCAAAAGAACAAACCTTGCTTTACCATTTGTTTCATAGGACTTAATCTCATCACTTATGCTTGATCCATTTGCAGGTATAGTGTAATTAGTCTTCACCACTTGCAAAAAGTCATATCCAAGGTAAACCATATAGCCTTCCATCTCCACTTTCTAGAATGCATAGTATATGCCATCAAACATAGGGATCTCCTTGTTTGCAATCCTAGATCTACCTCAAGTTGTTAATATTTTCTCCAAGGAACCTTACTCTGATACCATTGTTGAATGAAAAAGAAAACTGAGAGGGGGGGTGACTCAATTGTATCTCATCAAAACATCAAGACCCTCATTAACATTCAAATCCACATGCATTCATTAAACCCTTAATATGTTATGAAGTTTTAACATGAAAAGTAGATAATAGAAACTTAAACAACTCAACATCAAACACAAGAGAACACCATATTTACATGGAAAACCCAAGAAGGGAAAAACCATGGAGAGGATTAGCTCACAATATAAGTAATAGCAAAATTGATTACAAGGGCTCACTATTAGAATAGGACACACTATCCAAAAAGGCTCATAGCCAAGGCTCATTGTCGGAGTACAAAAAGAAGATAGAGAAGAAATGTTACACAAATAACATGATCTCAATGCAACAAAGATTCCATCATGATAGCTCCAACACCTTCGCAATTTGTTTGAATGATTGTAGACATCTTCTGCTCATTGCATCTGATAATCCAACACTTGAAAGTTTGCATTGCTCTTCTCAATTTTGCATCACTCACATCATACACTTTTCATATTCACCTATCTTGCATCTATCTTCACCTCCTTCAACAATTCCTCATAATTATACCGTCCTCAACCTTGAAACTCTCTCCAAGGTCGGTAATGCACCTCAATGCAAATTCAAATTAGGTCAGAGCCAAAACATTTCTGTGGTAGATAGAAATGAATTTGGACCACATCAAAACTTAACTGGGACCCAAATCAACAACACCACTTAATCACATGCTATCACAAATAATATTTATCCTTCACATGTAGTGTAAACACCAGGTCAACTGTTACCCGTGTAAACACCATTAATCAATTAAGTACACACTTCATCAAACTCAAACATGACTTGCAAACCACACAACACACTTGAACATGATCTAGAATATTCCTCAAATACCCTGAAATCCATCAAACTCCTTTGCAACAACTTCCACTTGAAGAATGTACAAGGTTTGTACACTCAGATAACTATGCCAAACACTATTACTTGAAATCTTATCTTCTGTAGCACCAAACCTCAAATCTTCTTGACATAGGTAAGAGACCAACACCATCAAATCTCACTCAGAATTGCAAGTCTTGAAACACTACTATGAAGAAACGTGGAGCAAAGACATTTCTCCTAGACACCTCTATAATACTCAGTCACACACTGGTGAAAACAACTTCTACTATACAATGATCCAACATATCATCTCTTGAATATAACATCTCTAAACATATCTCATCAACCTATTTTAACCACATAGGCATAGCATCAACACATAATAAATGTGGGGCACATCCTAGAGCAAATTCTAAAACACTGAACACACCTTCATCACATTGTTTTCTCTTTTCTTCAAGTTTTCTCAAAAGTACCTAGAAACCAAGCACCAGAGACATCATCTCAGCTTATCTTAGCATCTCACATCATCTCCAGACTCTTCATCATAAAGATAGATCCATGTACTCACAACACTTCCTTAATATCTCAACTATACATGCACACCCAAAAAATTCAATTAACACCTCTTCCATCAACTAGTTGACACCAATGACAACACATGTGATTAACATCAATGACAACACCAACTTCTCCAAACTTCTCCAAACTTGCAATAATACTGATATCTCCATGGCATCATGAAAATCATCCTCTAAATTAAGATCATCTATGGCCCCAACGCAATCAAGGAACTCAACACCATGAGCTCCCAAAGGGAAAATTCAAACCACAATTTCCAAAATAAAGAAGATACAACACCGCCAAACCATCACTATCACAATATCCTACTGAATAGTGTAATCAATCTATCCATTATGTCATGATAACAACCTCCTAAATGAAGATAAAAAAAGGCTCTCACACAAGCAAAGATATCAACTACAACATGAGCTCCCAAAGTGAAAAGTAAAACCATGATCCTCAAACCAAGAAGATACACTACCACAAACAATCAAGAATCAATCCAACACCACCAACAATGCACCTGCATAAACAATCATGTCATGTCAAAGTCCTAAAGGCCTATAAGGAACATCCATGACACCATGATCAACACAAAATATACTAGCAACAAACTTCAACCATGTCACACATGTTTGCATCACATAGTCAACAACATAGGTCCCACATCATGATTGTACCTTGTAATACCATCTCTCCATTTTAACATGAAAAACAAAACAACAAAAAAAGTGACCAAACCAAGCCACAAATTTGAATATGCATCAACACTAAAGCATCTATGGGCATATACAACCCACATCCAAGCCATATATGTAACCTATAAGTATAAATAACCTACAACACTACACAAATCATAGATCTAACAATGCAACATACAAATCCAACAATATACTGATAACCATGTCAAATGAGAGTAATTAGAGATGTACATGTGAGTATACAATGACTCAAACACAAAATCACCAAGATCCAAATATCCATAAGCTCACAAAATTACTAGAAGCAACATGAACTCTTAAAAAACTCATTTAAATAAAAGAAAATAAATTATGTCAAAACATCTCCAAACCTAATCCACTGTGTAGTTCTTTGAACAAGCTTTTTGTTGACTATAAGAAGTTCAAAATCATACTCATTCACAAGTTATGACCTATCCAAGTTTGAAAAGAATATTTGACTTCCAATAAGAATTTATATGTCAAAACAATAAAATCTAGAAAAGCCATTGATACCACAACGTAGTTCTTAGAACTAACTTTCCAATAACTATAAGAAATCAAAAAAATTGACACCCGAGGAAAAAGTTATGCCCCCTAGAATTATTTTCATAATTTGGCTATATAACCCAAGCATGGTGGTGGTAGGGGCCCGTTGGTGGCGACGCTGCCTGTTATAGCCTAGACTCGATTGAATCATAGAAATGGGTTTAATTTTATTTTAAATTAAAAATGATGGAATTTTTTAAGTTTGAACCCTTGTTGGGGTGGGGAGAGGGGGCTAAGGAAAGGCCTCGATCGGTGGCTGACAGACATCGAATGGGGCTAACACTCCCATACGATGTTATTGGTACTGACAGTAGAGGCCACAAATTTTAATAGCTCACAATTTTTTTCATATTTTCACCTACATAATAAATTGAAGGTTGTTTATTCATATGAAAGGGCTAGGAGTGCATAATTTTTTTATTTTTTTAGTGTCCTAAACAGGCTGAATTTTATGTCAATCTTCATCTCTCAGGCCTCCTAGATCTAATGGTGGGGTATTTTCCTAGATCTAATGGTGAGGTATTTTTTATCCCAAGGGGTCATCTTTTGAATGAGCAAGACAACTGAGAGGGGGGATGGATCACTTGTACCAAATTAAAATATCAAAACCCTGAGTAGTAATAAGATTCACAAGCATTCATTAAACCCTTAATTTTTTATAATGTTTAAACATGAAAATCAGATAACATAAACTAAAACAACCAATTCCATACACAAGGGAATACCATATTTACGTGGAAAACCCTAGAAGGGAAAAACCACGGTGAGGATTAGCTAAATTGCAAAATCAATACAAAGAGGCTCATTGCCAGAATAGGACGCACATTCACAGCCCAAGCTCACTATTGGAATAGAAATAAGAAAGAAGATAGAATGTTACATAGAGAACATGATCTCAATGCAACAGAGAATCCACCACAATAGCTTCAACAACACTTGTAGTCTTGAAGAATCAAGATACCTCAGCTCACTGCATTCAACAATCTTGCATTATAGCTCGCATTGCATTTTACACTTCTACACTTAATTTTAAATTGCACCACAATACTCAATTATATTCCACACACCATCTCACATCATCTTGTCTTGCATTTATACCATCCATAACTTGAAAAACATCTTCAAGTCGGCTACACTCACCTTACACTTTAATAATTCAAAAATAGGTTGGCACAAAGCATTCCCACAGTGGATAGGAATGAAAGTGGACCAATACAAAACTTAATTGGGACCCAAATCAATTCTCACACACCACACTACGCCTTCATCATTACTTGAACATCTTTGAATGTAGTGTAAACACCGTGTCAACCGTTACTCATGCAAACACCATTAAAATTTGAATTACACACTTCCTCAAATCCAAGGATGACTTGTGAACCACACACCACACTTCATCATGATCTAGAATATTCCTCTATCACCCTAAAATCCATCAAACTCCTTCGTAACAATTCACACCTTCAGAATGTACACAACTTGTACACTCAAACTACACTGTCAAACAATGCAACTCTAAAATCCATCTTCCAGAGTACAAAATCATGAATCCTCTTGACATAGGCAAGAGATCAAAACTATCAACATACCTTAAAAATTGAAAGAACACAAGAACAACTGGGGAGAAACACAAAGAAAAAATATTTCTCCCAGACACCTCTGTAAGCAATATTGCAAAACCAGTTCATATATTGGTGAACATAACTTCTTCTGCACATCGATCTAGAAGCCCAAATTCTGGATATAGAAACTATAAAAACCTCTAACCAACATATCCAAACCACACAAGTATATCTTCAACCTAGAAGAAATTTTAAGCAAAATCAGAACACCTCTGCCACACCTTGTTTCCTCTTTTTATCAATTTTCTCAATATCCTCAACATCTAAACCAAAAGAAGCTTATCAAAGCAACACCAAAGGTTAACATCAACAATTTAACTTATGACAACATAATGAAACTAATCAAAGCAACAATATCTCTCAAACACCACACAATTGTCACCAATGACAACACATTTATACTTGCAAAAATCTCCCCCTTTGTCATTGATGACAACACAAGATGTGAAAAACCATCAAAGACAATATACACAACATTCCTGCACTCTCTCTATCTTTCCCCTTTTCAATTTTTTCTCTTTCACATGAATTCTCTCTCTCCTATATAAACAGACCTTTTTACAAGACTTCTCTCTCTCCCCCTTTGAAATCAATGGTAAAGGATAAAATATTTTTCATTTTTCTCCATTTGACATAGAACCGATATACTTGTAACTTCTCTGAATACCCCCCCTTAGGAGTACACACCAACCAAATCAGTGACCTCTACAAAATGACATGTATTCCATACTGCAACAATTTCACTACCTACTCCCCCTGAGAGGTAGGCACCAACATCAATCTAGACAAGGAATAAATCCATAGATCTAGTGGACTGAGGCATCTCCATACGCATCTAGTTCAAATAAGGATGGGAAATAACCCCCAATTTCTCTCGAAGATACTCAAAATTATCCTTAGGAAGAGCCTTAGTAAATATGTCAGCAATCTGATCCTTTGTAGGTATATATTCAAGCTTCAGTTCATTCTCCACAACCTTATCTCTTAGAAAGTGATATTTGATTGAGATATGCTTTGTCCTTGAATGCATAACTGGATTCTTTGAAATATTTATTGCACTTGTATTATCACAAAAGATAGAAATAGGCTCATCATACACCACTCTGATATTCTTCAATGTTTGTCTCATCCATAATACTTGTGTGCAGCAAGATGCTGCTACAATATACTCAACCTCTATAGTAGATAAAGAAACATAATCTTATTTCTTACTTAGCCATGATACCAATCTACATCCAAGAAAGAATGCACCACCACTTGTACTTTTCTTGTCATCCACACAACTAGCCCAATCTACATCTGTGTAAGCGCTCAATGTGAAATCAATATCCTTAGGATACCACAATCCATAATCCAGAGTGCTCTTCAAACATTTGAATATCCTCTTCACTACTGTAACATGTGTCTCTTTAGGATCTTCTTGAAATCTAGCCACAAGACAAACTACATGCATGATATCTAGTCCTAATGGATTAGGTATGTGATCCGCAATCCTTAGATCTATACTTTCTCCTGTAATTATCCTTGGGAATTCATCATCCTTACTCATTTGCAACTTGATGGCATAGGAATTACATACAGGTTTAAAGTCATCCATTCAAACTTCTTAAAATTTATTGTACACTTTGATTGTGAAATAAATATGTAGCCTATCTATTTGATTGATTTGCCAGCCCAAGGGAAGAGATTCATCTCCCCGAGCATAGACATCCTCAAGAGCTCTTTCTACATCTCTTTTTGAATTTGACTGCACATAGCTTCATTTCCTCCAAAATTATGTCATCAACATATACAACCACTATTAAGATTCAATCTTCCTCGACCTTAAAGTAGATATTACTATATGTGGTTCCTTTATTGAATCCTTGTTGTATCAAATATTTGTCCAACCTTGCATACCAAGCTCTAGAGGCTTGCTTCAACCCATAAAATTCCTTCTTCAACCTGCAAACCATATTAGGTTTGTCATTTAGCTAAAATCCTTCTAGTTATTTCGTAACAAACTTCTTCTTTTGAATCTACATTTCAGAAACGGACTTCACATCCATCTAATAAACTTTAAAGTCCTTATGTGTTGCAAAATCCAAAAACATCCTGATTGCTTCCCTTCTATCCATCGAAGAAAATGTCTCCTCAAAGTCTATTCCTTCAACTTGTGCATAGCCCTTACACACAAGCCTTTCCTTGCTTCTTACCACTTCTCCATTCTCATTCATGATAACACAATGCCACTTAGTACCAATAATGATTTTGTTTTTCAAGTCTAGGAACAATTTCCCAAGTCTAATTCTTCTCAATCTGCATAAGTTCTTCTTCCATTGTCGTCATCCAATGTTCATCTTTACATGCCTCAATCACTGTTTTAGGTTTGAATTTAGAAAGTAAACATAAATTTACCTCTACTTCAACAACTCTTCTTCTTGGCAACACACCTTTTCTTTTGTCTCCAATGATTTTTTCTTCGGAATGATTTCTCTGCAAATACTTAGGGGTCTTAGGGGTCTTTTCAAGAGATTCTTCCTCTTCATTTTGCACTTCTTTTTCCTTAACTTTTTCTTCTTCTCTGCAAGTAGGTTCATCTGACTCATATCCATCTATTACCACTGAGTTCCTCAAATCTTCATCAAGCTTGACACTTGCACTTTCAGCAATCCTTCTTAAAAAAAAATTGTAACATTTATAAGCTTTTCTTTTAGTAGAATATCTAAGGAAGATACCTTCATCAAACCTTGCATCAAACTTTCCTAAGTTTTCATCATCCCTTCTAATATAACATTTACTTCGAAACACTCTAAAGTACTTGACAGTAGGAATCCTTTTGTACCACAACTCATAGGGAGTCTTTGTGATGTTAGCTCTTGCTTGAACTCTATTAAGTGTAATGTAAGTGGCGCGAATTGCTTCCTCTCCTTAGACTTCCAGTGGAGTTAACTTCTTTCATCACAGATCGCGAAACTGTAGGCAGTCTTTTCCTTTCAACCCTCCATTTTATTGGGGAGACCTAGAGGCGGAGACAAAGTGCAGCACATGCCGTTCCTGCAGGCATGTTTAGAATTCATTTGGAGGTTATTCCACCTCTATCTGGAAACCTCAAACATTTGATCATTTAAATCCATCTCATTCTCAACCATAACTTTGTCACGCTACCACATCCTCCTGACTGATTTTTCTTGAAGAAAAGAAGTAGCCCATGTCCTCTAGAGTAATACGTCAATCAAAGCATCAAATGCTTGTCACCTTGAAGACTTCTACTCTCCCTTGGGACCACAAAGGTCTATGTGTACTGAATTCCAACAATCTAGTAGAGATTGTTAAAACCATACAAGCTACTTCTAGTTTGTTTTCCTAAATTATTAATGTTTGCAAATGCTTGTTGATTGACTTTGTAATCCTCGGCCTTATCCTCTCACTTCTTTAATTGAACTGTGAAGTTATCCAAAATTTATATCCATTCTCTTGTTCCACTTAACCAACTATCATTAATCTGGGTCATAAAACAATTACCATCAACACCCTTGAAATTTTGATAGATGGCTACATTTGTCTCTTTCCAGCAAGCAATCATAGTTTTGGACCCCTTTTCTAATCTATAAATCATGTCACCGAAACATAGTTATAGCACAACACAAATTTTTTCCAACATCGAGGGGTTATGCCTTGAAACTAGCACAACATAGTAAACATCTTGCGATATTATGCTTTCCATCAAAAGCCGAGTTAGACCACTGAAATTCCACAAATCTTGCTTTTGAATCATCTCCAAGTTAACAAGTCCCCATCATATTTTTAAGTTTAAAAACTTACTCTTGTCTCCAGTCATATGATTTGAGCAACCATTGTCAATAATCCAATAGTTCTTATCTTGTCTAACATGAAAAGCAAATACCAAAGTACCTCAAATTTTATCTTTTTTTTCCAGAACACTTTCCTTCACACAAATTTTAGAGTTAGCAGAACCAGATCCATCTTTTAAAGCCAAGAAAAAACATCCATTATCATAAACATCTCCATAATCAGATTCATCATCAAAAATACTAGCATCTTCTCTAACATAATAGCTTTTCTTGATCATTTTTCCTTTGTTTTCCTTGTTCTAATTGTTCACAACTTTGTTTAGACATCTCAAAGCATAGTGAACTATATTTCCACAACTAAAACATTTGAAAGGTAATTTACCTTTATACTTACTAGAGCCCTTTTTCATTTTTCTTACAAAGTTAGCTTCCACATCATCAAGATCATCTCCATCTGAATCTTCAAGTTTTTCTGATTTTCTAGTCTTGAAAGCAGTCTCCACTTTTGCACCATTTTTTGGACCATTTTTTCTCATTTCAAATGAAGTTAGTGTGCCAAATAGCCAATCTCTAGTGTAGGTATTGAAATTTGAAAATTCCTCAATAGCATAAACCTTTTCACTATAAGAATCAGGAAGAATTCTAATAATTTTCTTTACCACGTTAGGTTCTTTGACTTGTGCACCAAGACCTCTCATAGAACTTACTAGTTCATCAACCCTCTGCATGTAACTTCTAATTGTTTCATCTTTATACATTCACAAAGTCACAAATTGTGTCTTCAAATTCTGTAAATTAGCTTGTTTAACCTTATCATCACCTTCATAAATAATTTCTCTTATCCCAAACTTCTTTAGCAGTTTTCATATCCATAACTTTCACTAATTCATTATTTGCAAGACTACTCAAAAGAACAAACCTTTCCTTACCATTTGTTTCATAGGCCTTGATTTCATCACATGTGCTCGATCCATTTGTAGGCATGTTATATACAATCTTCACTACCTTAGTGACATCAAATCCAAAGTAAACCAAATAGCCTTACATCTTCACTTTCCAAAATGCATAGTATTTTCCATCAAGCATAGGAATCTCCTTCTTGCTCGCCATCCCAGATCTACCTCAAGAGGTTAAGCTTTTCTCCAAGGAACCTTGCTCTGATACTAATTTTTTATTGAGAAATACAACTGAGAGGGGGGTTGAATTCGTTGTACCAAACTAAAACATCAAAACCCTGAGCAATAACCAGATTCACAAGCATTCATTAAACCTTTAATCTGTTATAATGTTTAAACATGAAAAGCGTATAATAGAAATTGAAACAACCAATACCATACATAAGAGCACTAGATTTATGTGTAAAACCCTAGAAGGGAAAAACCATGGTGAGGATTAGTTCACAATATAAGTAATTGAAAAACTAGTACAAAAAGGCTCACTGCCAGAATAGGGCGCATTATCCAGAAAAGGCTCACACCCCAAGCTCAGTTTCAGAATAGAAAGAAGAAAGAAGATAGAATGTTACATAGATAACGCAGATCTCAATGCAACAAAGAATCCACCACAATAACTTCAACAAAACTTGCAGTCTTCAAGATATCAGGATACCTTAGCTCATTGCATTCAACAATCTTGAATTATAGCTTGCACTAAATTTCACACTTTTGCACTTAATTTTTCATCACAATACTCAATTATATTCCACACACTATCTCGCATCAACTCATCTTGCATTTATACCATCCACAACTTGAAAAACATCTTCAAGTTGGCTACATATCACCATACACTTTACAAATTCCAAATAGGTTGTACAAGCATTCCCCGCGATGGATAGGGTGAAAGTGGAAGCGATACAAAATAGTGGGACCCAAATCCAATGCTCACATTCCATGCTACACTATGTTTGGCTCGCCCGGATATGGTGTAAACGCAGTCGATGCGTTACCTATGCAAACACCATTAAACTTTGAATTACATGCTTCCTCAAATCCAAGGAAAACTTGTGAACCACACACCACACTTCATCATGATCTAGAATATTCCTTTATCACCCTCAAATCCATCAAACTCCTTCGCAACAATTCACACCTTCAAAATGTATAAAGCTTGCACACTTAGACTACACTGTCAAACACTAAAACTCTAAAATCCATCTTTCGGAGTACCAAATCACGAATCCTCTTGACACATGTAATATATCAACACTATATCAGCATACCTTTAGAATCGCAGGACCATAAGAACAACTGTGGAGAAACGCGAAGATAAAACATTTCTCCCAGACACCTTTGTAAGCAATACTACAAAATCAGTTCACATACTAGTGAACATAACTTCTTCTGCACATAAATCCAAAATCCCAAATTCTTGATATAGAAACTTTGAACACCTCTAACCAACATATCCAAACCAAACAAGCAGATATTCAACCTAGAAGAAATGCGAAGTAAAACTAGAACACCTCTACAACACCTTGTTTCCTCTTTTTATCAATTTTTTCAATATCCTCGACATCTAAACCATAAACAAAAGCTTATCAAAGCAACACTAGAGGTTAACATCAACAATTTAATTGATGAAAACACAATGAAACTAATCAAATCAGCAATCTCTCTCAACCACTGCACAACTATCACCAATGACAACACAAGCTTGTTTACATCAATGAAAACACCTTTATACTTGCAACATTATCTGATATATTTCCCTTACAAAACCCTCAAGGTAAACACCAAGAAAAATCCCTTTTTCCAAAAAATATTCATAAACCTATATCTACAAAGAATAGCCATAGATTTGCAACCTCAAAACCCCAAATTTATAAAATCAACCTACACAAAACCCTTATACTTTGCAATGTCTTCATTTTTTCCATGCAAGTCCTAGATTCAACTATGCACTAGATCTACTCCAACAAGGGTTACATAAACCATGACCATGGCTCTAATATCAAATAAAAGGAAATATGCATCCACCCAAGATAATTTCCTTATAACCTAAATAGAGTAATCTATGCAAACAAGTTTAGAATCCATATACAAAAGAATAGAAAACATACCATCAAAGATGACACAATATATACTCTGGAAAAACCCTCAAGAGGAAAAAACCTAGCCTCCAAAAGCATCTATCACTTATGTATTATTCAACAATAAAGATTATAATACATCTTAGAGTTCTCCATGAATACCCTTGAAACATCAATCCCTCTATAAGCACTCCATGTGAACAAGCATGTAACCACACATCCCATGTCATGCTTCAAACCTCACAAATACTAACAAGAGATGCTCTCAACCCCTTATCCAAAATGAACAATTAGCCAACCAACCAACCTTAGACAACTACCTATGTACTTTCTTTTATAGACATGAGCACACATAAAACCACCAAGTGGTATTACATAAAATCATGTGAGTAATACCATGAGATTACAAAATCATTAACCCCCACATTTACTTTTTGGTACTAAGTTTTCCTAATTTTAAATATTTATCACAATGTTACATACAACACATAAAGTGGCCCCAAGAATGCTAACCCATGTGATGTACACATCCATAGATCTCCTAGGTGCACCACATAATAATAAAATATTGTAGTATAACATTATGCAATATGGACAATGTAAAAGAGGGGATTCACTACTCTCGGGTCTCTAGGACAAAGAAGAGTCTACAAGGAACAAATAGCCCTCGATTACCTCAAAGTACAAGCTCAAGTGACAAAGTACAAAATAAAGAATATTTGAAGAAAGACATTAGATTTCCACAATCCATATCAATAAGAGTTTGTTGCTTCTGGATTAAACTGTGTTAGTTTTTGAATCAACATTTTGGATCACACTTTGTGATCCATCATCAGGATGCAAAAAGAGTTGTAGGAGTAAGAGATTCCAAATCAAAAGCAGTTATAAAGGAGGAGAGGGAGAGTTGCACAAGAATCAAGATGGTTTACTAAAAGAAGAAATTTAGAAGGAAAAATTACAATATAGAAAGAAAATAACATTAATTAAAAAACTAAATAAAATAAATATGACAATTATTCAAAATTAGAAAATACCACAAATTATTCAAAAGAAAATTACAACAAAAATAAGAATTAATTAATATTTAAAATATTAAAGAAATTTAATTATTTTTCATTAATATAGCTTTTTCATTAATAAATGAAAATAAGAAGAAAAACTAAAATTAATATAAAATTACAAATATTAAAAAATAAAATTAATTTTACAACAAATAGTTAATAAAATTTTAAAATATTAATCATTATTAATATTTAGCATATAAACATAATAGTTAACCATGTAGAATTTACCATTTTGTCAATATTAATCTTTACCTTATAATATAAATTACCATTGTAATAATAGTATAAATTTCGCAATAAATAAATTTATCAAAAGGAAGACATTATAAGAGGAATTAAAGATGTGGAAATTCTATTATAAGAAATTGCTAATTCATGTTAAAATAATAAAATTATAACATAAAGATATTAGGTTAATAAAAATACAAAAGGTATTATATTTTTATTATTAAACGAAAAATAATAGATTTGAAAATTATGAAGGAATAATAGACATAAAAGTAATTGAAAGAGAAAGAATGATTTATAATATATTTGCAATTCAATTAAAATAAAAAATTATGAGTTTCTTCATAATGATACAATATATTAAAAATTATCCAAATTAAAAATAACAATAAAATTGATAATTATGAGGAAATATTATAAAATAATTGTATTATATACTAATTATATAATGTATTCTTCATAATGATATAAAATGTTTATAAATTGTGATTTAAAGTATATTATATAATTATCAATACATTTTTATATAAATATACATTGCAATAATAATATACATTTACAATATATAAATTAACTTGATAGAAGATAATGAAAGAGGAATTAGAGAAGCAGAAGGCATATCATAAGTATCTTGATAATTCATATTATAATGAGAAATTTATATAAGGATAATATATTAATTAAAACACAAAAGGAATTTAATTACCTCTAGCGCCAACGGTAATAATTTCATTATTAGCTAGATCTACTGGTGATCAAGTGAAGGTATAGTTTGCCTCCCTGTTGTCATCTCATGATGTGGCATCATGCATGACTAATGATGGGTGGTGGGAGGGTAGGAAATAAAGGAGGGCATGCATGCTTTTGCACAACATGGTAAGTGCGGCTTGCTTTGGTAGAATAAGGCCCTTAAATGATCGTAGGGTGGCACAGTCTCGACAAAGTTTGGTTTCTTTCTCTCGGTGTGGTCTCTATTGGCAGGTATGACAGAGAGATCAAAGTTCATAGTTGAGATATCAACAAAGGCGTTGGTGACTTTGGGGCTTGACACCCCCATCCAATTGGACTGCAAAGTTCGACAGACTGCCTTCAAGGAAATTATTGACCAGCGGCTAAAGAGGATTATGCTCAAGATCGACCCTCATGCGGTGGTGGGGGTCAAAATGATATTAAGAAAGGGGCATTAAACTGGGAGACATTCTAGGTTAACACCCACATTTTCTCTAGGTTCTTGGCTTCAATGTTTGATGTTAGAACACCAAAAGCAAAAGTGAAGGTGATAGTCTATAAGCTCTTCAAGAAAGAGCTCTTGGGCGGTCTAGATGAAATACTACAAATGACACTCTTGGGACGTGGTGTGCCTCGGTTGTGTGATCTCCCTCTGGTCAAGATTCCTAGTGAGGTTATTAAGGTTTATCCCTTGCTTATGGAGCTAAAAGGAATGTATTTAGTGATTCATTGAAAAATTGTTGCATATGGGGTAAGTTTCCTCAAGAAGTTGTTGATGTTGGAGCTTGTAAATGATTTTGACTGGGTCCCTGAATTCAATCAATTTGCAAAAATGAATGGTTTATAGGTAGGGTGGTAGGGCAGTTTAGGGTTTGCAGGTTAAAGGTTATAGCTATTATAATGATGGTGGTTGGGTTTTGGTCATAATTTACATGATGAAACATTGCATGGTTCTGGTTGGAAATCAGTTTTTTGGGTTTTTTTGGATAGCCCGGTGTCAACTATAAACCTTATGCGGGCCGATTAAGTTGTTCTTTTTTTTACAGTTGGTTGGAATTTGGTATGGTCGTTGTTTGGTAGGAGGGTCTGAAATTTCTGGTACTATATCTCCATGGTTCCTACTATGCAGACATTTGTATTAAACTTTTAATATTAATAGAAATTACCTTACGCATAAAAAAAAAAACATAAAAGGAATTTAAAATTATTAGTCATCTAAAAGATAGACCCAAATAATATGTAAGATAATAGACATATAATAATAATTAAAAGAGGGAGAAACTATTAATGACAAAAAGAAAGAAATATTTGCAATATATTTTTGCTAAACATTTAATATATGAATTATTTATTTCTTCTTAACGTTGTGGAATATTAAAATGAACCAAATTAGAAAACTCATTAATAATGAAATATGATGCAACAAAATGAGAAGATATTATATGATAATATATAAAGAATTCAACATAATTTATAATTAATAAATAAATTATATGTTTATAAATTGTGATTTAAAGGATATTGAAGAGGAAAATGATTAATAAGGTTGAGGTATTTATCATTAAACCAAATTATACCTTAAACACAAAATAAAATAAACAAAAAGGAAGAGGGAATATATTAAAGACAAAAAGAAGAAAAAGGTTAATAGGATAATAATGTACATATGCAATAAAAGAAAAAGGAAACAAATTAGAAATAAGTTAAAAAAGAGAAAAGAAAAAATTAACAAAAATCCAATTAAGAACAAAAAGGAAGAAAAAAGAAGAAAGAAACCAAATAAAATAACTCTGGAAGGAGCAAAGAAAGGATGACAAGAGGAGAGGGGATAGAAAGGAGGCTACAATCAAGACAAAGGAAACAAAGAATGAAAGGAGAGGGAATAAAGGGGGAAGAAGAAAGGAGACTAGAGATGAGAAAGGACTATTGATCTAGATGGGAGAAGTTAGGAAGGAGGAGAGACCCGTGAATTGTAGGTAAATACAAGGCATCATGAGGTATGCACATAGATCCAAAATTCTTGGTGTGCATATAGAGTTTGCAAGAAAAATTAGCAAGGATACTTAAAATTTTAACCAATTGCAAGGTTATTTTATAGAGAAGATCAAGACATATGAAGATTGGATAATTAGGGAAAATTTCTAGATGTATGTTATAAGTCTAAAAATATTACTTACAAGAAAATCTAATAGTCCATCCATAGAGAAATTTGTGAAAAATGTTTGTACATTGAGATGTTTGAATGTAAGTTCAAATGCCTAGTTATCCACTAAAATTTTATAATTCAATGTAAATAAGGATTTTAAACATTTAAATAACGTAAGGGAAACTCTATGAAAAGGGGTAGGAAATTAGAAGATATGGATATAATTTTGGATATCTAGTTCTCCATCATAATTCTCTACAATGATATTAAACACTTTAATTAACTAAAACAAGAAATTGGCAAAAAACTAACAAAGGATTAGACTTCGAAAGATTTATTCTTAAGTACAAAAGTCTAGAAGTCTTTTGAAACTCTACATAACCTAAGTTACACAAATAATAACCACTTCAAATGACCAAAGGAGATAAGTGTAGAAGTCTTGCACAAGTTTGTATTTCACACAAGACTTGGAATTTGGAATTTTACTACGGTAAAAAAATCCAAATATTTTGCAAATAAATTAATCACCAAACATATATGAACTTTAGCTATCATTTTACTCGAGAGTACATTCTTTAGACCTGGAAGAAAAATAAACCATGGGAAAGAAATCTAACCTAAAGAAATTTGAAAAAAGGGGGTCCACATTTTTCCAAAAGAAAAATGGTGTATGTATTCAAAGCACAACATAAAATTTTCACTTTACCTCACAATGGTTGTGTTTTAGTCTTTTTGGGTGGTATATCTTATATATACTTACCAATTGCTACCATTGTAATCACTTGTGCTTGTATGATTTGTATTCCTATTTAATAGAATATAATTTATTCTATCATTTATATTTTTTTAATCAATGTTTTTTATTTCACTCATTTGTATTCTTGGATGGTGTAGATAACTAAAATCATCTCTCAATAATTCTACTATCTTCAATCCACTGCACATCATCACTCCTAAATTAATTAAATATTTAATTAATTAATTAATTATCCTAGTTTATCTTCTAATATTGATTAAATAATTTCAATTATTTAATTAATTTATCTAATTTTTCTTCTACCATTGATTGAATTGGGACTATTTATTTGATCTATCATTCTCCTAAATTTCAACCACAAAATTTATTTATTTAATCCCATCATGCACATTCCCAAAAATTAAATAAATAAATATATTTATTTAATCCACATTTTTCCTCTCATATAATTGGTACACTTAGATAAATTATTTAATCTAGCAAATCATTTGCACAAGTCAAAGCATTATCAATCAAGAAAAATATTTTTTTGATTTAGAATACACATGCATCCAAAAAGGACTTGGCATGTGCATTTGACCCATGATTCCCACTTCTCCAAAAATATTCTCATAAAATCTCATCCATCCATTTCTCCAAAAATATATTGACCCTTCACATGAATCCAAAAAAGGATTTTTTGATTTCTCAAAAAGGTATTTTTTTTATTTCATCCCTTCATTTTTTTTAAAGAAAATTTCATCCATTAAATCTCCTTGAATCATGGAGCTCCCATTGTGCACCAATTACAAGTTTCCACTTTGTGCCTCTTATGAATTTAAATCTCATTTGATCACAACCATTGATCTCCAAAATCAATCCTCTACATTAATCAACCATCTCAAAAATATATAATAACACCTCTTATAGGTTATTTTCAAACGATTCATGAATGCAAGGTTATGCCACTTGAGGGAGCATCTACATAGCTCTAATTCTACATCCAAAATATTGAGAAATTCCACACTCATAGTGTTCAATGAGGGGTGTTGAGAGGCTTGTCTTGAGTCTTTCAATTTAGTTACATTTATCTCTTAAGCTCAAATGGAGGTGCGATTTTGGGTATGGGGTAAAGTTATAGAGTCTTGTATTTATTCTTTGTTCTCTCTTGTTCAAATTTTGGTATGCTTGATGATACCCCACATCCCATATCTAAAATTTTCTTGAGTATTTGTAAGTTTTATGCTATAGGTTTTTTATTTGGTGTATTTTCCTTTGCTTTCGACACTTATGAAAGACAATTCTACCTCCAACATGACACTTCTTCTTTCATTCTAGGAATTTCATGACCTAACAACCTCCATTTAGTTTTGCTCTTTTCTTGCAAATTCTTAACATTTTGGGGTTTTGTTATAGGGGGTGTTAATCAATTAGTTATGTTGTACTTTGCCTAACCTTGCATGTGTAAATTGACCATTTATTTTAAAAATATTTTATGTTTCTTGGGACTTGTTCCAATTCAATATTTCTTCTTTCTGAATAGATGTCTAACCTTCAACATGTATTTTCTCTATAGATCAACATCTTCATCCCTGACAATAAAATCAATAATCTTCATCATTTTGGGGGGTTTAGTTTTTGGATTTTTTATTTATATATAAACCATATGACCCCTATCCTATTTTTGAGCTCACTTGACCATTTTGAGTGTAAGGAAACTCTTTTTTTGCAGGTTTAATCATGTTCTACCAACCCTTGACATAGTTCAACACACTCGCACCTACATCCATATTTTTTCTTTTGAGTAGCAGTTAAGATTTCTAATTTAGTGCATCTGCATCCTAGCCCCAAATCCATAGTTTAAATAATTTTGGGCCTTTCAAATTTTGATTTTCTAATTTTGTTGGCTCCTTAATGCAACCTAATCTTCCATCATTTCTCACTCTCTACTTTGTAGGTTTTTTCTATTTTTTGGGGGAAAATTCCTATACTTTATTGTTCTATTTTTAAGGCTTCTATTTTAATACACCCATTCTCTTGTTCAATGTTTGTGCCAATGTGTTGGTGCTTTCACTCGCATCAATCGACATCTACTCAAGTAAAATATTGGTAAAGGAAAAACATTGTGTTCAATATTTCTATCTCAATTTCATTTCTATACTTTATTTTTAGTGTTTCTTCTTCTCTATTGATCTATTTTCTTTAAGAATTTGTTTGTTTTCTTTGATTTTTGTGCTAATTGTTGGTGCAACTTACTAGTATTAATAAGGTTTTACAACTAAATTATATGTCCAATTCTTCATCAAAACTGCTAACATGCTTGTTGTAGGTTCAACCATCCAAGGACTTATCTTTTTCTACTAGTATAGTTGAAAACTTAAATTTTGCAAGGGAAAAAGCTTTGTTTCCTATTTTTATGGGGTTACCTTGGTGCGTATGCTCTCTCCTCACACCAAAATGTGATCTTGGAGATCAAAGACATAATTTTATCCTCTTGTGTTTAGATTAGAACCTAAGAAATCAAGTTGTGTATTTTCTCTCCTTATACCACAAGGCAATCTTGGAGATCAAAAGAACCTCATCTTTCTTTCCCCTACTAAGATTACCTTGGATTTCATCACCAATTTTTGATGAGGTGTATGGATTTGGGAGAGAATTGAAAGACTCTCATTGAGAGGATATTTTTCATTAGGATAAGATTTCAATAACTTTATACCTTGCCAAGTGAAGGAGAGTGGGTTACCATATCACACCAAGATATTAGACATACCCTCTAATTTCATCAAATCAGACCTCGCATACCTTTAGGTATATTGAGGAAATATCCTAGTGATCTTGTTAATCCTAGATAGTACATATCAATCATGTTTAGTTGTAATGTACTTGTAAGTAGTTAGCTCCAAGAAGTTACTCACCATGTACCCCTAAAAATTGGTTTTTAGGTTGTGTATGATCTCCCATCTCACTATAGAGTGATCTTGGGTGATAAAAAATGGTTAGTTTCTCATCATGTTCCCTATACTCCATACCTCTAGACAAGGAATATTGGTGGGTTTACAATCACTCATACTCTCACTTTAATAATCCAAGAATTTTATTTTATTGGTGTGTTTTCATGTGCGAAACCCATGCTTATGCTTAAAATCCAAACATAACATTTGTAAAATCCCCTTTGAATCTAAAAAATTTAAGTTTGAACAACACCCAATCCTCTTCCTAATAGTAGAATCCAATGTCCTACTTCCATAGGTCACAAATTGAAATCCCAACCGCCAAATCATCATCCTTCAAATCAAAGCTTAATCCATTGTCCTAAATCAAAATTACCCTAACCATAATCCCACTCCATTATCCAAGAGAAAACCTTAACCCACAACCATCAACCAAACCTTAACTCAAATCCAATTCCAAATAAATCAGCTTTCACCTAACCTAGATTGATTTTTTTTTAAACCAAGACCTTGTGCAAACACTATCCTCACCCTTTAAGTCAAACTATCTTAAGAACCTAGTATATCTTAAGTTAGTAAATTTAATTGTCCAAATCAAGCATTTCTTGAGAACTTTCCTATCTTAAGTAGGAAGATCAACCATCCACCTCACCAAAATCAAAATCAACCTAGCTTCAATTTAAACACATCAACCAATTACAACAAAATCAATCACCCACAAACATAAATGATAAGCTTAGAAAATAAACAAAGGAAATTAAAAGTTTAGCATCCAAAACATCATCCAAATCAATATTAAACCAACACCTTCACACCATCACTTTATGTCTTTGATAACTAGATATAAATAAGGAAAAACATGGAACAATTCATTAAACACCCTTTTGGATTTAGTTATGAATGTCAATGAAATATATTTTCGCATCCAACACACTCCAACACCTCTAATGAGCAAGGAACTTTTTTTAATAAACCCACATATTCACCTCAATTTCAAGAGTTATTCCTTAATAAAAACATGAAAATACTAATGGATCACCTTGTAAACATTCATAAGGACCACTTCCTAGAGCAATTATTAAATTTATAAGGAAAGTAACATTGTACATTAAGAACAGGGTTGGTTGTTGGTGCCTTTCTTTTGTTGGATTTTGTTTGGTGATGCTTGGTGTTGTGGGATCTTTTGTTCTAGGGTGGAAAGAGTTATGCTAGGTCAATATTTGTTTTCTTACCAAGCTTTGGTGTGGTGTTCTTTCCCATGCCTTGTTCTTTTCTGCAGTGCCTTTCAGCCCTATTGGTGCTTGTTTCCGCGTAGGTTGTCTGTTTGGTGCTTCTATTCATGGGAGCTCTTTGCTCTGCTCTTTTTTCACCCCTCCAGGTTTCTCGTGGATGTTGTGGTTGGGGGTTACTTTGATTTTCGAAGGTGGTTCTTGCCTCTATTTCTTGGAGTCTCTGGGCTACTTGTTTTGGCTCCTATTGTTGTGTTTTGGGGTGGTTTGACTACCTTTGTTTTTGGGCCTTTTCTAGTGCGAAGCTTGTTCCTGGTACTAAGGTTACTGAAGGATGATATAGTTGCTTGTCTAATTATTGTTTTTTCTTTCTCCTTGAACCCTATGGAGGTTGGTTCCTTTCCTCTTGAGGTGGAAATGGAAGGTGAATGTTTTTGGTTCTCTTAGTTACTGATCCTATTGAGGTGGTTGCTTCTCCTATGGAGGTGGAGGTTGAGGGGGTTGGAGATTTTAGGCTACGATGAATTATCCGATTGTGATATCCTCTACAGTAGAGGGGAGCTCTTTCCTTTAGAGGTGGATGTTGAGTTGGTGTTCTGGTACCGGGTGAGCCTATGTTGCAGGGATGCTGATTTCTCTCATTTTTTGGAGTTGTTGGTGTTTTTGATCAGGGGTTTGATGGTGTCCTACACCATTAATCTTTTTATCTTTCTTAACTCTATGGTTTCATCCATGAGTGGCTGGTTTACTAATGCCTGGTAGATGCAGGCAAAATCTTTGTGTATCTAAGGGTTTCTGGTCCTGGGTAAAACTAGGTTGTAAAAGGGTTTCAGGCCCTTGCTTGTTTGTTAGTTGCAACGTGTGTAGTCATGTTAATCTTTTTGAGGCTATTGTAGGGTCATTATTGGTTTATGGTTTATATTATTTGTAGCTTGCTTTTCTATGATAGGTTGACAGTTCCCTTCAAAACCGTCTTGTACTAGGTTTCAAGTCCCATCAAAACCCATTTTTTACCTCTAATAAAAAACATTTTACATTAAGAACCCACCACATTATCCACTTTCAAGAACCTATGGGGCCATGTTCCTTCTCAACCATCCCATGATTTCCCCATTAAACAAACAATAAGAGATAATGTGTTATTGCACATCCTCATGCTTCAACATCTAACCTTCATAATAAAGATACATCTCATCCATCTAACCTAAAAATAAAATGGTACATGTACCTTCCAATTCATGATGATCCACCGTCAACCTCCATCAAAACCCCCATCACATATAATCTTCCTTCAATCCGTCTAGAATCAAGATTCCTTTTGTACTCTTTGATCAACACATTCTTCCTTTGTCAAATCCATCTCAATATTCATTCCCATATTTATCACACCTCATTCAAGCTCTTCCTCCACTTTCTATCTCACAACAAATATTTCCAACACATTCTATGATCCCACCTCATATTTAGTACCACTCCAATCTCTATCCACCCACAACATCATATTCATCCATGATGTCATAATTCAAGTTTCAACCTTTGAATTATCACTAAAACACCCTCTTCACACCATTTACCAACATCCACTACCATATATCCCATACCAATTTCCAAACCCACCTCTTGGGAACCCATTTGACCAAGAATGGAAAGAAATGAAAGACACGCTCTAAGGGATCCAAAGTAGGGAATTTAACCAAGTAAAAACTTAGAAATTTGAGGATCTCTACTCATACCCTTTTGATAAATACATCAAAATTGTATCTTTCTCTTCACAGTTTGAAATCCCCAAGTTTGATAAATATAAGGGAAAGGGGGAGCCCACAACTATATCAAGGAATTTTTCATGGCAAGCCAAGAGGTCTTTAATAGTAACATGTACTTTATGAAGATTTTCCCATATATTATATGATGACAGTCCTTGGATTAGTTCATTTACTTATCGTTGGGATATATTACATCATTCACCAAATTGTCAAAAAATTTAGCTACACACTTTTCCTAATCTATCAGGTATGAGTATACAATGCTTGACCTATTTAATGCAAAACAACATAAAAATTATAGCTTTTTTCTCTTCCTACAATAATGGGGGATTCTTAAAATTTGATTTCCTTGGCCTATCCATAAAAACTTGTAACCATCTTCATCACTAATTTTAATCCAAATATGGCCTCTCATTATAGGTTCATTGTGTCTTTATGTTTGATGAGATAATTTAAAAAGGAGTCACCATTAAGAAATCCCTAATCACCAAAGGTTTGGTTAAAATTTACAACAACAAAAAAGACAACGATAACTAGACTAACAAAAAAATATGATTCTAGGCTAAAAGCAAAAATTTATCCAATTATGGGGTAACTTACTTGAAACAAATTCAAGAAACTTAACCATCAACACAAAAAGAAGCTCCTAACATGTAAATTTTCCAAAACCTAATAATATTTTCATTCCACAAGGGAAAACAAAACCTCTCGCACATAAAATATAAATATGCCTCATTGGGGGAACCCATGGAAGTGGTATTTCACAAACTCATCCAAGCAAACATGATCAAGTTTCCAAACACTAAACCCTTGAAAAAAAATAACCAAAATCTACATGGTATAAGGAAAATGAATATGATAAATACCATCACATTAAGGTCATGCCACAATTAAATGTATGAAGCTAACTTAGAACTATATTCATGATCCCATTGATCATGGTGAGATTGAAGTAGAAGGAAGTTTTTCCTCCTTACCCAGTGATCAACTAGGTATGTACCAAATCCCCCTTCCAAAGCATGATCAAAACTATCCTTGAATTTCCAACCAAGGTTCATCCCATAATAATCACACCCATAATTTCAACTACAAAAAAATCCACTTCATATCTCTTTCACCAACCATATTGTAGAAGCTCTCATGTGATTTTCCACAATAAAAATAAAGTCCTCAAATTGCACTATCACTATTAAGAACAATTGGCATACCATCTAAGAGGCCTCATCATCCTTCACATAGGCCACCCATTACAATATCCTAGAGCATATTGAGAAAAATCCAGCTTAGATATCCATCTAAGGGCTTCTTAAAATTTCTAATGTTAATAGGGAGATATTGGAACATGCCCTCTATGAGTCACGTGTCCCCAACAACATCAACCTTGATCAATTCGAATCCTTGGTAGGCCAATTATCTAACTCCTAACAGCTCATATTTAGCCAATATGATATGTTACCCATTGACCCCTCATATAACAAATTCCTACATATCTAAGTCATAATCACTAAGAACAAAGTCAAACAAGTCCTAATTGATAATAGGTCTATATTGAACCTTTGTACGTCAAAGGTGATAACATAATTGGAATATTTTGAAGATGCATTGGAACCTTAAAATATCACAATCAAAGCATATTGCAATGTAGAATGAGAAACAAAAGGTATCATATGGCTCCCCATTCAAGTTTTTCTTATGCTATAACAAATAATGTCATGTTATTGATGTTGAATATCCTTACAAAATCCCCCTAGGCCACCAATGGATCCACACCATGCAAGTCATTCTTTTCACCTACCATAAATGCTTAAAAAAATCCCCTACAAAGGAAAAGAAATCACTATTCTCTTTCATCCTCATCCCTTACAATACTCAAAAATGTTGGAAGGCACCTATCATAGATCCCATCATTATCTTGGCACTATGATTGCCACATCCATACATCCTCCTCATTTGTGGATCTTGGGATCCTCATCCTCCAATCCTACTCCCAAAACCAAGTCAAGATCATTAGCACAATTTTTGGGGAATATGAGCTTCATAATTCCTTTCATGTTATAAAGCTCCCTCTCTCCCCACACTCTCATGGGAAACCTCATCCTTGGGACAAGAAAATAATCAATATGCTAGACTATGGTTCCATAAAATTAGTGTGTGGGTTCTTAGCTGATGAAAACATTAAAGATGATATTAGTTCTTTCCTTTATAAATATGAAGAATGCATACCATGCTTTCTCAAAGATACATATCCAACCACATTTTGCATATGTAATAATGTGGGATATAAAGGAAAGGGCTTGGAATGACATGAGTAGGGTATCCTTGAGCTAATTTTCATCAAATTTAATTATAACACTTATGGACTAGGATACAAATCACTCAATGAGGAATCCTATGATATGACTGGCACTTGATCCCTCACATTTTGTTGAATGTAACAAGAACAAACCATCAATTATTCCTTCGATGATATCACTAACCTTTTTCATGAAACATCCATTTGTACCTTTCACTTACCCATCATCCACCTTGAACTCATCTCCTAGGACCAACAAGAGCCCATATCTCTCAACAAATTTAAAAATGATGAATCCACTGTCAATTTCATGGGAGTTTGTAATGACATATTGAACAATGATCACAACAAGGGTTTTTATATCAACTAAGATGCAATAATTTACTTTGGGGAGTAGGCTAAGTTCCTTGGTCGTGAAAATAAAAAATAAATGATTAAAAAATTAAATTCATCTATTGAAAACCTCTCTAAGTTGTCATCAGACATAGAAAGAGAAAGAGAAATAAAAATGGCGTGTTTATTGATGAAAACCTCTATAAGGCATTGATAGGAAAGGAACTCGACATTCCTCCATCATCATCACAATGCCAAGATAGATCATTAGTTGTAGTTGAGGATAAATAAAAAGTGAATTTGGGTACAAAATTTGATCAAAGGATCACCTTCATCATGACTAACCTAAAAATGCTAAACAAGAAACCATCACTACCCTCCTCAAGAATGCTTCAAACATCTTCACTTGATCCTATGTAGACATTTCAATATTGAATCCCTCCTTTTTAGTTCACCATCTTGTGGTGCATCTTGATGCATATCCATTTTAACGAAAACTTTGCAAAATGTATCCTCAAATCACCCTATTGGTTAAGGAAGAATTGTAAATTTTTTTGGAGTTCAAATTTATAACCCCATGGACTATCCTAAATAGATCTCCAATCTAATAATCTTCAATAAGAAACCTAAAGGAATCTAGATCTACATAGGTTTTAGAGACCTCAATAAAGCATATCCTAAGGACTACTTTCAACTACCAAGCATTGGCATTATTTTTTACCTTACAACAAGACATAATATGTTTTCCCTCATGGACAAATTTTGTGGCTACAATCAAATTTGGATTGCCTCTAAATTTTAGCATAAATATTTTTTTCTACACCTTGGGACACATTCTATAATCAAGTAATGTCATTTGGGTTGAAAAACATAGGAGAAAAATATTAATGGGAAATTATTATAATCTTTGATGACATGCTTTGTAACATCATGGAAGACTATATGGATGATCCCTTGGGAAAATCCAAAATACGAGGGATGCCCATAGGATCTTGAGTGTATCTTTTACCATTAAGGGAATACAAGGTGTGCCTTAATTTACAAAGAAATGTGTCTTCAATGTCACATCAAGGAAACTCTTAGGCTTCATTTTCTCTTGCCACAATATTGAAGTGAACCCTGCCAAAGTTACCTCTATAACAAAAATTACACCTCTAAAGAACCTCAAACAAATTTATAATATCCAAGGGAAAAATTATGTTATCTAAAGGTTCATAGCACAACTAACAAATAAATTTCAACCATTCTTCCACCTACTCTAGAACAACAAATTTCATTGGGGTGAATCATGTTAGCAAGCCTTCAACAAGATCAAGGAGTATATTTCCTCACTGCAAGTTCTTATGGTGTCTATCCTAGGAAAACCATTACTCTACAAATCCAAAACATCAGTTTCCCTAGGGTATTTTTTAGCATAGTATGATAATGAAGGTTGTGAGCGTGTTATATACTACATCAACACAACTTTAGTGGGCTATGATCTTAACTACACTCACATGGAAAAAGCATTCCTAGCGAAACATAGAAAAATAGGTTCACCAAAATGAAATGGGAAATAGTATGATGCGCCTATCTTTCTATCAATTTCATTAGGAAAAATAGATCCCCAAAGGATAATATTTACTTCCAACCCTTAGGTGAGTCAACCTTGATGCAAATCTTGTTGTTTTCCTTATGATTGAGGGTGGGGTAAATCAGCCTGAAATGCACTTTTGGGAGATAAATTAAAAATACTAAATGAATGCAATTATGCAACGTAACACTTGAATCATCAATTTAAAACCTTATTAATCTAACAGAATCCATAAAGCTCCAGTAGATCTGAGAGGGTTATTAATATATGCACTTTTCACCAAAAGTCTCTGCTGAGTGTCCTCTTGGGACAGATTCACCCTAGGGCGAATGGGTCTTGCTTCAAGGGCTCAAAATCTAATTTCACAATCCTCCACTCTTGGATCTATACTCCCAATTCCTCCAATTTTCACAGTCTAAAAGTCAAAATTAAATTCGGAAAGTGATTTTTTGTGGCTTGACGACAATGTTGACAACTTTGACAACTTTGCAAAACTGCACTTTTGATCAATCTTCAATCCTTCTTCAATCTAAGATTTGCAACACACACAAGAGGGAAAAATTGTTTGTTTTTGGTGAATGGGAGATTTCCTTGGTCAAACCATGTTTTGGTAATTAAACCTTGAGATGAAATAATGAAACATGAAAGGAATGATGAATGAACAATTACTATGTTGCAACTCACCAAACCCTTGAATTGATATCCTTGAAGGACTGAAACTTAACACATCTCTTAAGGTCTTGATCTTGTATGAATGGCTTGATTGGATGTTGATCTTTGATGCTTGAATCTTGACTTGAATGCTTGAAACCTACATCACAATGTTAGCTCCAAAAACATGCATGAATGATGATAACTTTGACATAATGCTTGAGATCTTGAATGTTGTAACAAATGATTGATAAATTTTCTCTTTAACACCTTTGACAATAATATTTTCTCTTGTGAAGTTCCTCAAAAAGTTCTAGGATTTGAATTGATAAAAAGATCTTGTATTTATAGGTAATTTTCTAATTTCCTAAAAATTAAACATTACAAGCCGACATTTAAAATTTGAATTTGGATCATAAAATGCCGCAAAAAACATATTAAAATTTTGAATTTAACAACTAAAGGGGACCCATTCACCCAAGGGTGAATGGATCCTAACCTGAATTGCCAGGACCTATTCATTTCTGGGTGTTCAAAATGATAATTGCATTAATTAAATATTGATTCCTCTTTCAGAAATTGTAATTAATTAGGCTTGTAGATGCATAATTGGGCCAATTAGAGGCTTAATTAAGTCCAATTTATTAAGGGACCCAAACATAGAGTGAAAATGTAAAGGAGTACATTTTCTGACACTACACCTAGTTATTGTCTTCAACAATCAAAATATTCAACACTACATACTTATCCACAAAAGAAAGATCATCTCAAAAAATGACCCACTAGAGTTTCTTTTATCCCAAACTTATATCACAAGTCTTATAGATAAATGGGCCATACTAATAAATGATTTTATATTGATTGTGCATATAGAGAAGAAAATAATGGATAGGTAATGAAAGATCAACTGGTATGAACCCCTCTCATAGGTAATCATCCTCTAATTATGGATTTTCTTGATGATTGAATTTTCACTCTTGATTATTTATCATCTTGAAAATTATACTTTAATAGATCCTACAAAATTCATGGATCAAGTGCCAAAATATTATTTTTCACTCCATGGGGAGTTCTTATACAAAAATAATTTAGATTAGGTTTCTTGTGCACCAAAAAAATTACAAAATATTCAAGGCCTTAATATTGGGTCTTAAGAATGTGTGATGGCTCGGGACTGTGGTTTCGGGCGCCGAACTAGGTCATCCGCGCCCTAGCTTGTGGTGGTTTTGTACTGTCTCTGCGCTGGCTGGGAGGGATCTTTGTGCGTGGCTGGGGGTTGGATTCTTCATTTGGAGGAGCTGTGTCCTGAGGCGAGTGGTGGGCTTCAGGCCCGATTCATCTTTCTGAAAGGGTTTTCTTTGCTTGTTGTGTTGGGCATCCTGTGGGTGGTTGGATCTACTGCAGTCCAAGTGTGGGGTAGTGGTAAACGGTGAGGGTGTGGGGTTGTTTGGTGGTGCGGTGGGGGTGAGCGGGCTGCTTTCTTTTCATTTATGTGTTTCTTCTTCCTAGTTCGTGGGTGGGAAGGGCTTGTGGTGCAGGTGCTGGGGTGGAGCAAGGAGGAAGGGCGTGGGGAGGACTCCCACACCCATTGTTGTTCAAGGATTGTAATTATTGTTTTAGTGGATGATGGCATTCTCGAAGGGTGAGACGTCTGTGGGGTGCCCTAATTTGGACTTTTGGGCAGCATTAGGCTCAAATTTTTCAAGTCAAGGGATGAAGACATTTGATAACAACCTGTTTGCTCTGAATACTGGGATTGCTGATACTAGGTTGTCTAATGGTGCGCGAATAACGAAGATTAATGGCTGTCTTGAGCGGTGCAAGGAGAGGCCAAAACTGGTTGTTCCGTCTGAAATGATTGTTGAAGATGTTGAGTGTTATTCAAATCACTCATTATATTGTAAGTTTTTGGGGATGAGGGTTTCCTTGCAATTTCTGGAGGTTTGGGCCTGGAGGACATGGGAGCCAGAGGGGGAAATGGAGATAATGTTGTTGGCAAACAATTATTTCATGGTTACTTTTAATTGCATTGCTGATCGCAATAGGGTATTTGAGGGAGGCCCTTATTTTCATAATAAGGTAGGGTTGTTTATCAAGCCATGGCATGCAGGTTTTAACCCCGCCGAGGAGCTTCCAAATCGTGTCCCAATGTGGGTTTGTCTACCGAGGTTCCCAGTGGAATGCTGTCGAGAGGATGTGCTACACCTTTTGGCCTCGGTGCTGGGAAAACCAGTTGGGACTTCATCGCAAACTTTGGGTAAAAAGGTAATGACTTTTGCATGCATTTGTGTTGAGATTGATCTAAGTAGGCCTTTGCCCAATGCAATAGATATGTGTGCGGGCACTTATTCTTGGGTGCAACAATTAGACTATGAAACTCTTCCTTTTCATTGCCGGCTCTGTCGAGAATATGGCCATTTGCAGTGGAGATGTCCAAGGTATAAGCCTTTGCAATCGCAGCCTTCACAACCTGCTAGCAATCTTCATGAAATAGATAAGGGGAAGAGCAGTTCTCTTAATGAAGTAGGTGTGTCTGATGGTTTTACTCCAGTCAAGGCTCGAAATTGGAATAGGGGTCAAAAGAGGCCTTTTAAAGAAAGGCAGGATGAAGGTACCTTTAAAAAATTTGAGGTTTTGGATGAGCTCGGCCAACAGGAGGTAAACCCAGGTTTGATTAACTTAGATCAGGGGCTTGTGGGCTCAGCTCGGGAGGATTTTGTTCTTGATTCTTCTTTGGTTTCACAAAGGGATGATTGTCCACACATGGAAGCTGGTCAACAGTTGGTGGTGTCAGAAGTGCAGGAACCCTCGGCCGTTGTTACATTAGTTGGTGAGGATTCTTCTCTTCCTAGGCAGACCATTGGTTCAGACCCGACTAAGAAGATTAAGCCTCCTCTCAAGTTGGGCATTTTGCAGAAGGATATTAAGAAGGGTGGGGCAGAGAAATTTGCTAAACCAAGCAGAAAAAAGGATGTGGAAAAGATTAAACTGGAAGGCGAGAATTTGGTGGAGTCAGGGTCGGTAAAGACTCTGGATTCTCATTTTTCAAGCCCTTTGAAGTGATTGTTTTGTCATGGAATGTTCGGGGCTTGAACAACGGCCCTAGAAAAAAAGTGGTTCAAGGTTTAGTTAGAAGGTAAGGTCCTGATGTTTTATTTTTGCAAGAGACTAAGTTATCTGTAGAGAATATGCAAGGCTTGGCACCTAAGTTGTGGAGGAGCGGGGAGTGCCAGTGCATTGGAGCTCATGGAGCTTCTGGGGGTTTGGCATGTTTATGGATCCTCGAAGAATCCGACCTCTTTGGTGGATTTCTTCTAAATCCTCTATGTCTATGATTGCTACTAGTTTTGAGATAGGGGAAGTCATTCTTTTTTCTACTATATATGCTCCTACAGATTTTCAGGGTAAACATGGTCTGTGGTCCCATATCAGGCTTATCCGTAGCATGATGCCTTTTCACCCATGGATTTTGAGTGGAGATTTCAATGCTATTTGTGAGTTGACTGAGAAGCGTGGTGGTACTGGAAGGTTGGAGCCCTCTGCTCTGCTGCTTTGTGACAGTATCAATACCTTGAATCTTGTTGATGTCAAACCCAGCAATGGTCAGTTCACCTGGAACAATCGTAGGGTTGGTGATTTCTGCATTGCTGAAAGATTAGATCGATTTCTAGTTTCCTGTTATTGGGTTGGAGGGATGTGGTCATCTTGCTCTGAGATCTTGGATTGGAGAGGATCTGACCATTGGCCTATTAAGCTTACTACTGAGTCAACTCATGTGCCTCGTCTGCCCTCTTTTAGGTTCCAACTTATGTGGTTGTGAGACCCTTCTTTGAATGCCTTGGTGACTGACTGGTGGAAGAAAGGTAGACCGGCCTATGGTACGGAAATGTATGCCTTTGCTAAACAACTCCAATATGTTAAATTTGAGCTCAAATGGTGGAATCGTCAATACTTTGGTAATGTCTTCCATGCAAAGGCGAGGGCTCAGGAAGATTTGGATGGTATCACGAGGAGGTTAAGGGAGGATGGGGTGACAGCTGAGTTGCTTCAGGACAAGGCTCAGGCTGTGAAAACTCTTGAAGAATGGGAACTGCGTGAGGAAATGTATTGGAAACAGAAGGCTCACATTGAGTGGCTTCAGGGAGGGGATAAAAATACTACTTTCTTTTTCAATTCAGTGAAATCCAGGCGACATGGCAATTCTATCGCTAGTCTGGTGAATGATAGGGGAGACCATCTTTCCTCCTTCCCGAAAATCTCAAGGGAGGCGGTGCAGTACTTTGAATCTCTTTTTAGGGAGGACTCACAAGGGGGGTCTCCTAAGGAAGCGCAGATTCTTTCTTGTATCCCCTCTCTCGTGTCTGGAGATTTGAATCAACAACTCATGAGTGATATCTCACTTGAAGAGCTTGAAGGGATTGTTTTCAATATGAAGAAAGGGAAGGCGCCTGGTCCAGATGGCTTCCCAATTGAGTTTTTTCAAGAATTTTGGGATATCATCAAAGTTGACCTCCTGGCTGTGGTTCAAGAATCTCAACAAAATAAGCAGATGCTAAGGGCCCTAAATGCTACCTTTCTAGCTCTCATTCCCAAGAGTGAGGGGGCCGATAGGTTAAGCCAATTTTGGCCCATTTCTTTATGCAATGTAATTTATAAAATTATTTCTAAACTTATTGCTGACAGGGTGAAAAAGGGGCTTGGGGAACTGATCTCTGAAGAACAAAGTGGTTTTGTAGCTGGTAGGAAAATTCTGGATGGGATTGTTATTGCAACTGAGGTCATCCATTCTATGGATAGCTCTAAAGAAAAATTGATGTTTATCAAACTGGACATGGCTAAGGCATATGACAGAGTTAGGTGGTCCTTCCTTCAACGGGTTCTTGGTGCTTTTGGTTTTGCTAAAGAATGGATTCAATGGGTTTTGAGTTGTGTTACTTCAGTTTCTTTCTCTGTGCTTATCAATGGGAGTCACTCTGAGTTATTTGGTGCGTCTAGGGGGCTGCGTCAAGGTGATCCTCTTTCCCCTTACTTGTTTATTCTTTTGGCTGAAGGTTTGGGGAGATGGATTAAACGAAATGTGGAGTCTGGTCTCATTCAAGGTTGGAGGTGGGGTGGCACCTTACCTCTGCAAACTCACCTGCAATTTTTGGATGATACTGCTTTGATGGGGATGGCTACAATGTGAGAGGCCTCTAATTTATGAAGATTTTTGGATGTTTACCTGGTTGCCTCCGGTCAACAGATTAATGAGGGCAAGTCTTCCATTTTCTTCTTCAACACTCCAGGCCCCATTCAGCAGAGGATTGCCCAAACTTTGAGATTTCAGATCGGGACTCTCCCAGTGACTTACCTTGGCATTCCCATCTCGATGAGTAGACTACCTAGGGAGTCTTGGCAAATCATTTTGGATAAATTTCAGGCAAAATTTAATCACTGGACTCATCGATGGTTATCCTTTGCTGGTCGTGTCCAGTTGATTAAGTCTGTGGTGCAGGCTCTGCCCATTTATAGATGCATGCTTCAGGTTGCCCCTATGGGCTTTCTTAAGGACCTTGATTATGTGGCAAGACAATTTTTATGGGCTGGGTGCTTGGCGTCCTCCAAATGGAGTCTAGTTTGATGGGAGGTTGTTTGCAGTCCGAAACATTATGGTGGACTGGGCCTGAGGTAATCGGCTTTGATCGGGGAGGCTTTGGCTGCTAAACTATATTGGAGGTGGTGGGCAAATGATAGCCGATAAGAGTTGGGCTAGGTTCTTTTTCCTCGTATATCTCCGTGGATCCCCAACCCAATATTTTCAGGTATCCCCTCGTGTGGAAGGCTCTCTGCGGATATGTGTACCTCTAAAAAAGGGAAGCAAAGCATTAGCGTATGATTTACTTTGGATCTTACAAGAAGTGGACCGAGGTCCCACTTTTGGTCTGATTCTTGGGATGGTTTTCCCTCCCACTGTCTCTCAATTTCCCTCGGCAAACTTTGTTGGAATTTTCCAGAGGTGCTCTCTGCGTCGGTTTGCCTGGTGGAGTGATTTTAAGTCCTTTTCTCTTTGTGTCGATGAGATGGCTAACCTGGAAACTTCAAATTGAGTGGGCTGGACAAGTTATTTGCAGGTGAGACGTGTTTCTGCTGCAAAAGTATCCTCTCCAGTCGAAGATGTAGCTCTCTTCGGGAAGATGACGTGCTTGCCTGGTCCCCCAATCCTATGGGGACCTATACTGTAGCCTCTGATTATAGTAGGTTATTGTCTCATAGGTTGGCTGGGCCTGAAATTCAGTGGTGGAAGAAGGCATGGAACGAGCTTTCTTGGCCAAAATGTAATTTTTTTGTTTGGATGTTGGCCTGGAATAAGTGTTTGACTTGGGATAACATTCGGAAGAGAGGTTTCCACGGTCCTTTTGTTTGTGTTATGTGTGGGGCTAATGAGGAGGACTCTACCCACTTGTTTTTTCGTTGCTCTTTTATTTTTGGTGGGGCGCTTGGAAAATTCCCCTTTGTGTTCAGGCGTCTCTCCTTGATTGAGCCTCTTTGTAGATGGTCAGTCTCTGTGGGCCTCTCATGTAATGACGGTGGTCTGTGGGGCCTCATCCTTGCCAGGCAGATCGGCCTGGCCCAACCTAAGCTGATATTTCATGGAGCGTCGGTGCAAATTTGCATTATAGCTTGTTACAAACCATGGTGGAAATAGGTGAAGTGGAAATTCTCAGTAGTATGTATTACAGAGTTGGTGGAGAGATTAGGGATTCAAGGGTCGTCTTTGGCCTTGGCAAGGGCTCGGAGAGGACGTCGAGAGAAGCAAAAAATTGATAGAGATGGCAAATGGCAACTTCCACCATATGGTGTTTTGAAGATCCACACCTACATCTTCATAACTGACCGGCTAGTATTGGGGGGATTGGTAGGGTCTCTTTGGGCTCAGTGATCTTCCTCTTTTCAATCTATAAAGGGACTCAGACCATCAACCTTGTGGAAGGGTTGGCTATTCTTGACGCTCTTGAGAGAGCTCATGCTTTGGGATGGAGAAGGATTGTTTGCGAATCTGATTCTCAGATATTGATCAATTTGCTTATAGAGCAAAAAGTGGTAGATGTCAGCTGGCAGTTGGCTAGGGTTGTGCAACAAATTCTTCGGGTTAGTTCTTTGATGGAAATAGTGACTTTTGTCCATATTCCATGGGAGTGGAACAGGGCAGTTGATTGTCTGGAAAAATGGGCTTCTGAGCATGCTGAGGGATGGAGAATTGAGGAGTGGGAGTTGGTTCCTCAGGAGCTCCGTCTTGATTTAACGAATATTCTTGCTGAAGATAGGGCTGGGAATGGTGACAGATGATGGTGTTGGTCATTTTATCTTAGTTTGGTTCGTTGCGCTTGGTTTTCCTTGGGACCTTGGTCCTTTGATTCCTTTGTAATGTTGCTTTTTGATATTCAATAAATTTTTTACCCCTTTTTATAAAAAAAATAAAAATAAAAATAAAATATTGGGTCTTAAAAAATAATAATCCAATGGAACATCCAATATATCTTGGTCTATGTATATTCCCAGCTCATAATCAAACAATTCAATCATGAGTATCGAACAAAGAGATGACAAAATGATTCCCTATAAATGTATGGTTAAAAACTTCAAGAAACACTTCACCTCAATCTAGTTTGAACAAGTACTCACCTTAACAATATGATAGAATATGCCATGGCCACTATTGGGTCCCTCTTGTACATTCCACAATATAGTCGTTGTTATGAGTTCTTGGTTGAATACCTACTCACTCCCATGTATGATGTCCTTAAATTTGAGCTTGTATATGATCTTGTTGTTCTCAATTCCCCTTGGTACCATGACATCTACACCTAAATCCACAACCAAATAACCTATCAAGAAATCAATGCAAAACATTTATCCAATGCTCATCCTACTTCACTATTTATTATATCGAAGGATGTTTGATGGTAACCTACTATGATGCCTAAACTTGAAAGAGTATCTTCTCACATTTAAAGAGGTTTGTGATAATATATGTGGTTCCAATACTAGTGGAATGGTCCTAGGTAAGAATCTCTTGAGAATAATTTACTACTATCCTACCATAGAATATGATGCATGTCAATATGTCAAAAGGTTTTTGGCTTATTAATAGCTTGGATATTTGATTCACACACTATTCCAGGCATTGCAACATATCACTACTCCTTGGCCCTTTTCACAATGTGGCTTCAATCTCATTGGCAATATTCACCCATCCTCATCTAATGGTCACAATTTTATCATAACTACCACTAAATAATTTACCAAGTGGGTCAAATTTGTTCTCCTCACCTACATCACTAGCCAACAAATATCCAAATTCATTCTCCATTATATCATTTTTCACTATGGCATCCCCATCACCATTGTCATTAACAATGGTAAATCCTTGAAAAATTGGATGGTTGCACTCTCTAAAAATATTTTGATATCCAACATCATTGGTCCACTTCATACTAACCCCAAAGCAATAGTCAAGAAATGGTGACTAATAAAACCGTAAAATCCTCAAGAATATTGTCAATGATGTTGGTTGCATGGGAATATCATAGAAATATCTACACACTCACTAGTGTGACTCCATATGCCTTAGTCTTCAACTTTGGAACCATCTTTTCAGTCAAAATCAAACCATCCTTGTGCATTTCCTTGCATAATCTCATTGATGATGGGGAGTATCAAATTGCATGACTACATGAGTTAGAGATACTTGATGAATGAAGCCTCGGCACCTTGAATCATTTAAAGTCCTATCAAAATCATCTATCATAGCTACAACAAGAAAATTAGATCTCATGAATTTGAGGTTTTCGAACTTATGCTTAAGGAAAATTGGAGGAATCTCTAGAATCATGACAAAAAAAGTAAGTTTACACCTAATTGGCGAGGACTATATGTTATCATTATTAAATATGGATTTGGTGCTTATCATTTGGTCACTCCTAATGGTTAAAAGCTTGAATAACCCATGAATATAATCCACCTCAAATAATTCCATGACTAATTCAAAAATATTCTAATAAAAATATTTTTTTTAAATGTCAAAAAATTAAAATATTAAAGAAAAAAATCTACTCTAAAAAAAACTAAACCTTGTGATACCTTAGACAAATATGAAAACCATTTGTAATAAATAGACTCTTATATATTTTCAAGTCTTTGTCTTTCACCCTTCCATCCCCATCACATGAATCTTATATTGGATTTCATATGTTTTCTACTCCTTGAGCCAACTTGTTGACCCTTACCATCACTCTTGTCCATGATATTCCCACTATGTTAAACCATCAAGTTAAAATTGTCTCCAACACATAACCCCACCCTTTAGTATTGTTTTCACTCTATAATGCAATTTGGCCTTGAATCGATCCTCTAAATTTTGAATAATATTTAGATAATACAACATGATTCATGCTATCCATTGTCTCACCTAGCCTATTCATCTATGTTCTATAAATTTTCTCCATGTGATAACCTTTATACCAATCACGTCTTTCATATCTTGCACACAACCTTGTTTTATGCTTGGGAAAAGCAATTACATCCTGCTTCAAATTTATTTGATACATGCCTTCTTTCGTGCTTAGTTCCTAAGATGGATTCCCTAATTCTAAGCTTCATGAATTTCACATTGTCCCTAAAAATAAGCTCACATGTCATCTTAATCCTAACCTTTATGCATAATCCCTAAACTTGAGCTTCATACACTATCCCTAAACTTGAGCTTATACCCTCTCCTAAAACTAAGCTTTGAATCCATCATTATTCCTGAGATTTGGATGCTTGCAAGAGAATAACATCGCATGCCTCACACCTAAAAACCAAACACTTGAAATTTCAAAACTCGAATGTTAAAATTAAAATTCTCTAGCTTGACCTTGATAAGATGCAAAAAATAATGTCATTTTTCATCATAAAACTTTTTCCCCATATCAAGCATCATCTCAGTCATTTCTCAACACTTTACCAAGAGGTATTTCTCAACACTTTACCAAGAGGTAACACTTTTGTATGTTAATTGTATGTTGAATTTTTATTTTTGGTTTATCTTTTGACACATACTATACCTACTTAAGGTTGCCACAATCATTGCTTATAATGTTTTGTCATGACTAGTATACATCGGGCATGGTCTATTGTTTCTAAGTGTCATTTTTATTAGTTAGTCCATCACAAGGCTGACTATGGCCATCAATTTCCTTGTGATGTGTTGGGCCATCCTTTTGTTTATTATCTCATCACAGGACTAATTGTGGCCATCAATTTCCTTGTGATGTGTTGGGCCATCCTTTTGTTTATTATATGTTAGCAAGTTATTCCTTTATGCATTGGATACATCATAACCTAGGTATTTATACCCTCACAAAAAATCCACTTCTATATCAAATTAGGTTGATCATCACATGTTAGCATAATACTTGCATTCAACTATCCAACCACTCATTAATCCAAATACCATATCCATTATCCATATCCATGTGTATCTTTTATATCATGATAGAACTTATGCAAATGATTAGTAAATTTATTTATTTATTTATTTATTTATTTTTCTAACCCTTCTATTATATCCTATCATCATCATTTTCTTCTTAGTTATGTTATGCATAAAAATAAACACCATCACATACAACACATGTCACTATATCATGTATACATCTTTTGCATCATAATCATTAATTTGTCTATCCACCATCTATTTATCATACATAACCATAATATAGATCTTAAAACATACCATACACATCTCATATCATACATTATCATCCTATATCATTATGAAATTATGTGTAGATCATATACATTTAATAACATAAATATCATCATCATAATCAAATCATACATCATATAACCATACATAATCATGATCAAGCATCATTTAGCATAAACATGAATATACATCTATAAGAATAATCATATTTATCGCATCCATATATCAAATCATAAACATGTGTGCATCCATAAATCATGCTTGTCATAAACTCAAAATCATGGTACAACTATCTCATCTATATACATCGTCAAAAATAGTATATCGAGCTTTGCAAAGAATAAAAGCAAATATATACATGTCAAAAATGAATATGCATCAAAATGGATCATATTCCCCACTAGTTATGGCTAGCACTGTCACCTTAGAACACTACATTTGGCACCCTAGGTGGTTGAGGTCGCAACAATTGCATTACTAATATTGATCGTCTAGACCTGTCTTACCCATTGGCCTTGGAAATCACCCTCTTGACATAAGATTGTGCCCTCTAACTCTCGAGCACTACATACTCGTAAATTAATATATAGTCTTGTTCCTTGTGTAGTACTTATTTTGTTTGTCCTCCCATCCCCACTATGTCGACCAGTACTTGTGAAATCCCCTAAGGTATTATTAATGTTCATACTTAATCCTACTCACTTTAGAGTCTTTGAACATCCACGTAGGCTCACTTCAATTATATCACATCTCTCTACCACTATCCCATGCCACTCTACATATAGGTTGTCCCCTCTACCTATAGCTTGTACCTCTCTTCTTGGCCTCGGTTCCACTTACCCCTTGCCTCATTTCTCTCCCTCTAGAATTCATCCCTCTCAAATAAGGTTGTGTCTAGCCTCACCTAAGGGTCATTTGTCTCAATCTATCCTTGATATTTTTCCCTATGTCTCATGGTTGTCTATGTTTATGTTCTTATATCCTCCCTAATTCTAGCCATTTATTTGGCCCTGCAACAAGACCTAATCCTATCCCTAAATTGAATCACATCCCTATACACATGATCTCATCCCTACATATGCCTTGTGTACCTCTATACATCCTCTTAAGCAACATTAATCTGATTTTACACCTCCACCTAATGTGGAAGAATCAACCTCACTAACCTTCTATGTTGCCACCAAGCCCTATAGTCAATTGTGCTACCTATATCTGCTACATCTTCTTGAGTGTCTCATGGTACCCTTTTCAAGTGCCTCTAGTTGACACATTCTAATTATGGGTCCATGCCTAGTCCCTACTCGCTCTCCTCCCACATCACACTTACATAACATGTATTCCCCATATATAATCAACCCTTATTGCAAGTAAAATTGGTGGTGTATCTTGTTTGGCCTATATATCTTACTTAGCTAGTGATGTCTACTAATGATGTAGCATGGTGTCTAAACAAACTCTAAATAAAATATGTTGAGGAGCCACTCCTCACACCCCAGCCATTTCCTCCACACCATTGCACCTATCTCATTTATCACTCAATTCCAATATGCTAAGTCCTATAAATTCCTATAATATAATGTGCTACCATATGCAAACACATACTTCTCTCCCTCTACTTGATCTCCTCTGTTGCAAATAGGCCTGAGCACATCAATGTGATCCCAAGCCCAACCTTGTATCAGTGTAACCAATCCAATGCTCTTTCCACCCTTGTATGTTGCTATGTGCATATCTCTATAGAGCTAAGACATGACATTCCCCCATGCAAACTCCTTGTCACTATTCCTTGTGTCAATGAAGCAACTTTCCAAACCAATAGGAAACAATCTCCCAATCTTATCGACCAACAAGATGCCAGTAATAATAGTTTTTGAGACTCAAGGAAAGTCCTCCACCATCCCAATGCATGCATCCGTGTCTAATGAAAACCTCATATGAGGTAGTTCACTCCTCTCAAAGAGTATCTCCAATGACCCCTTTGGGTCCTGAGCTTGAAATAGATGATATGATCGTGGATCAAGATATGTAGTATCTTTCATATGTCCTCCAAGGTAGTGGTAATCTCCCCCATCAACAAGTGAAACAAAATTGTCCCAATATTTCATCTCTCAACAAATATTGTCAACATTGATAGGTGGGACTTGATCTGTGACATTTGTTGTATATGCCACACACCGCACTGCTCTAGAAAATCCTCCAATCTAACTCATCAAATAGTGTGGTCAAATTCATCACTTACAATCACTTCTTGTTGGAGTTAACAACCCAAGATCTTCAATCTGCAACGCCAAAGAACCTCCACAAGAGATAGAGAGAAGCAACAATGGAAGATGCTATTCCACCAAACAAGGATTGCAATATGATACAATATGATCAATGCAATACTATACAATGCTTTATGCAATTACAATATGCTAGAGATGCCTTGCTTATAAAGGCAAGGATGAGAAGATCGGATAAGACAAGATCATGACAAGTGTCTTAATCCTATCACATGAGACAACTAACTCATAACTACCTAGGAAAGTATGGGAAATTTAGATAAGCTATCAACTAATACTTATCTAGATATTGGCGACAACTTAATATCCTGGTAACTTAACATGTGAATTAAGTCCCCTAAGTCCCTAGTAAAGGAATAAACTAGGTACAAGACTTATTCACACCAACCCCCCCCCTTAAGTGCAACTTAGGGAGGTACAAACCAATGCATAATGCAAAAGATGGGTCCCGGCAACTAGGCCTGATAAGGTACCCATGTACAAAACAAAAAAACTCTCACAAGCGGAGAAAAGGAGAAAAACCCTATGGGAGAAAACTCCTCTCCAAAAGAGAGAAAGAAACAAAGAAAACTAATGAACGAAGGAAGGAGGACTCTCAAGACTTCTTAAGGACAACTTCACCCCAAGCATCTATCAAATAACCGGAAGATAATGCAGCTATGCCAAAGGTTTAGTGAAGATGTTCCAGAATCCCGCCGACCAGAGGCAAATACTCCAAGCCGAGAACACCATCCCGATGAGTCATCGCGAAGTGCATGTGATCCCCAATATGTTTAGTCATCCACCGATGCTCCATCAAGTTGCATGAATATGAATGGCACTCGATTGTCACACCAAAGAGTAGTGGGCCGAGTGGAAGGGAATCCTCAACTCAATCATCAACTCCGACGGCCACAAAAACCTCCCCGACTAGCCAACATTGCACTCTCGATACTGAAATTACTGGATGATAATGTAATAGCAAGATGCTTCTTGCATGACCACAACGCATCAACTAAGGTAAAGACAGCTTTAAGTAGATTGGATCATTGATATCATTTCAAACTTAACTGGAAATGTAAGAAGCCTTACACCAGATGCACTGGCATAGTGAATGCCAAAATAAGTAGTGCCCTGAATGTATCTCAAGATACGCTTGGCGGCCTTCCAATGACTCTCATGAGGCTCCTGTGAGAAGCGAGAGACAAGTCCAACCGCAAAGGAAATATCAGGACGACTATGTGTCAAGTACAAAAGATTGCCAACCAACTGCCGATACAAGGTAGGATCAACTGTAGGAGTAGTGCAACTGGAAGACAGTACAACACCTAACTGGAATGGAGTAGGGGCAGGCTTGCAATCAGCCATGCCAAATCTCTGAAGCAAATCAAGAGCATACTTCTGCTGGAAAATGAAGATCCCCTCAGAAGTCTGATGAATCTGAAGACCAAGGAAGTAATGCAAAAGACCAAGGTCGGTCATATCAAATCGCTCCATCAATGCTCGCTGTGTACTCTGAATCATGGAAGTAGAACTCCCTGTGAGAATCAAATCATCCACGTAGAGCAGAAGTATAAGTAGATCCTCTCCATGTCTCTGTGTATAAACTGTGGGATCAGAATGGCAATGAGTGTAGCCGGAAGCAAGCAAGAAACTATCCATCTTCTCATACCAAGCCCAAGGGGCTTGTTTGAGACTATACAATGAACGTCGAAGCCTCCAAACAAGTGAAGAGTCTTGTACAAAACCTGGTGGCTGCTCCATATAGATCTCCTCATGAAGATACCCATGCAAGAAAGCACTCTTCACATCCATCTGATATACTGACCATCCCTGAGATGCAGCTATAGCAAGGACAAGGCGAATAGAATCCATCTTGGCAACAGGAGCAAAGGTCTCAGAATAGTCAATCCCTTCAACCTGAGAAAACCCCTTTGCAACAAGACGAGCCTTGTACTTTTCAATGGAACCATCTGTTGCATACTTGGTACGATACACCCACTTGCATCGAACCAACTTTCTTCCCTTAGGAAGAGGCACAAGATCCCAAGTATGATTCTTCATCAAAGAAGAATACTCATCATCCATAGCACTATCCCATTCTGGAATACCTGAAGCATCTGAAAACTTCTGAGGATCATCTGAAACTGCATGACTCAAAAGACTAATTCCAGAAGTCTGAGAACGAGTGCGGCAAGTGTCTATGGGATCACCAACAAGAGGACCAGCCTCCTCAAGAGTAACTCGAGCCCATCGTGGCCTAGTGGGTGAGTGAGGAGGAGGTTCATCAAGACCATCATCAAAGTCTTCCTCAAGTAGCAAAGTATCATGAATTGAAGAAGACTGAGTAGGTTGTGATGAAGAAGAAGTCGAAGGAGGATCTGGCTGGGTGAAGGTCTCAGAAAACTGAACATCACGTCGGAAATGAACCTCTCGTGTGTTAGGATCAAACAATTTGTATGCCTTCACATCCTCACAATAGCCAACAAAGATGTAACGCTGACTCTTCTTCTCCATGGATTTACGCCGACCATTCGGAATGAATGCCCAAGCCTCACTACTGAATACTCTGAAGAAGGATACATTAGGCTTGCGATGAGACCAAGCCTCCTCAGGGGTCATATTTCGTACTGCCTTGTGGGGCATATGATTCTGAATATAGTTGGCACAATTGACAGCTTCGGCCCAAAAAGCGGGAGCCATGGACCTAGACTGAATCATATAATTGGCCATTTCCCTGAGAGTCCTGTTCTTTCTCTCCGCCACACCATTCTCCTGAGGAGTGTGCGAACTATAAAATAAAGGAATAATTACGCGACCGCAAAAATCTTGAAATGCCCTCGATTAACATACTCCCCCATTATCCGTATGATCTCATTTAAGAGAAATATTAAAGATGCTCCACAAAGGTTTTGAAGGTCTTGAAGTTGGTGAGTACTTCACTCTTGAGCTTCAGAAAATAGACCCATGTCCGGCGGGAAAAATCATCAATGAATGTTAGCACATACTTGGCCCCTGAAAAAGAAGGAGTTGGGAAGGACATAAGATCGCTATGGACCAACTCAAGGGGTGTGGTTGCACGTGTAGCGTGACCTTTAGGGAAAGGATCTTGATGTTGCTTGCCAAGAACACATCCTTGACAAACACCATCTGTGCAAGTGATCTTAGGAAGACCAACCACTAAGTTATGTACTTTCATTTGCTGAAGATATCTATAATTCAAGTGCCCAAATCTCTCATGCCAAAGCTTGCTCATTGAATCAGCATGAGCAACAAAACATGACCCTGATGAAGACTCAAATCCATCAAATCGATACAAATGATTCTCATGATCAACTACCCCTGTAGCAACAACCTTTTCAGCATCTTGCAACTCTCTAATAGTCACATTTTGTGGAGTAAACTCAACTGACTTCCCATCTCCAGAATGAAAAATCTGATATATGGAAAGAAGATTCACTGAAATATCAAGAACAAGAAGAACATCCTCAATGCACCCATCTAGCATCTGAACGGAGCCTGTCCCCAAAACTGGAATCTTAGAAGAGTTCCCGATTGCAATCTGAGAAGTAGGAGTATGAACTATGGAATCAAGAAGATCACATGAATTGGTCATGTGATGTGAAGCACCTGAATCAAGAATCCAACTATCTAAAGGTGAATGCATAGCTCGTGTTGAAAGAGCTTGCCCTTTGCCCATGGAAGAAGGCTTAGCCACTGAAATATTGTGCTTCTTCATAGCTTCCTCTAAGGCCTCTAATCTCTTAAAGCAATGAGATGCATCATGTCCAGTTTTGCCACAAAATGAACAAGGATCTCCGTTCTTTTTTTTGGACTTGGAGGAAGAATCTCCAGAGGTAGAAGAAGAAGGAGATTGAGTGGACTTCTGATTGTTCTTCGGCTTCGGTTTGGAGGGATTCTCACTACCAGAAGATGATTCTGCTTTGGGCTTCTTCTTGTTCTTTCCTTTACCCTTGGATGATTGAGCCATTAGAGCATGATTCTTAGAATTAGGTAAGGCATCCAACTGAATTAACTTGGCCTCCTCCCTAGTAAGACGCTCACAAAACAACTCAAATGTGGGCATTTTGTAATCTTTCCCCATTGCATCCATAGTTGAATAGAAAGTAGAAGAAAACACTTGATAAGGGCCCTTTAACTTAGATAGAATCAAGAAGATACATTCATCACTAGATACATCATGTCCACATCCTTTCAACTGTGACAAAATCATCTTGAATTGTGCAAGAAAATCCTGAATTGAAGGAAATGCATCTGGAGAGAGGGATTGAAGTTCTGCTTGAAGTTGCAAGGTTCTAAAATGATTTATTTTACCATACAATTCTTCAAGTTTGTCCCAAACATTCTTAGGTGTTTTGCACTCTGAAATATGAAACAACAGATTATCAGATACATGTAAGCAAATGAGCCCTTTTGCTTCATCCATTTTACATCTATGGACAAACTTTTCATAATCCCTTGTAAATTCAGGTTGTTCTGCATCTAACATTGGCCATAGACCCTTAGATTGTAACAACTGAGTCATTTTTAGCTTCCATGTATGATAATTATGTGGAGTGAGTGGTTCAATTTGCCTTAGATCCGCCATGATTCACCAAAAGAAAAGGACAATGTGGCACTTAAATTGTGCCTTTCACCCCCCCAGAATGTATTAAAAACTGATTTTGCAACCCCCCTAGCAAATTACAATGAACAAATTCTTGCAATTTTACAAGTGACAAGCTCAAATCAACCGTTTATAACACACGGTGATTTTTACAATTTTTCAGAAAAAGGAGCTTGCAAAGCTGAAAACAGAGGTTACAAACAGATTCCTTGTGATTTTCTGATCAATTTCAAAAAAAGGTTTGCCAAATTTTGACTTCGTTGGCAAAAGTTACATCAAGAACAAGCAATAAATGCACTTGTACCTTCAAGCTGAAAAATCTGGCAAAAAATGGCAAAATCTGGAAAAATCACCTGCACCACTGTGAAGTTCATCAAACCAGCTTCCTAATTCCATATCTTGCTTGGCGAAAATCCGACTGCGGTGAAAAGTTATGCAAAATGAAAAAGGCCTATAATAGGCACCGGAAGGCAACAGAGCAAAATTTGAGCCTCAGTTTCCCGGTCACCCACGCGATCATGGGCCGGTCAGCCGCGAAAAACTGGCCGTTTCTAGCCGGCGGCTTAACGCGGGCAGCTACGACGGGCCAAGCGGTCCGGTCGGCTGCGGGAGGCGGGTTTATCAATCATTCACGGGTGGTCTCATTTACTGCGGAAGGCTAGCTAACAAGTGGACGGGTTTGTCAACCGCCATCAAGGTTCCGCCGGCTTACGGAGCCGGCGCTTAGCGGCTTATAAGTCAAGGCCAGGGCCTTGTGACTTATAAGTTCATGAGTTGCACAATAAAGCGTCACCGGCCTTACAAATTTTTTATATTTTTTTTAAATAAAAATGCCGACCAAAGAAAAAAATATAATAATTTTTTTTTTGAAAAAATTTTCTGACGACGTCGTCCCTGCGCGGGGGGCCGTACGGCTTATTGGCTAAAAAAAATTTGCTCCGAAGACAACTTTTGCCGAATATAGGTAAATTATATATCAAAAAAATCGGAAACGGCCACCCGGACTCAATGGAAGACTTCTTTTTGGCTCAAAGTGCTCTTGTAAAAAGTTGTTCACCAGATCTGAGCTCGAAACCCTTCTTTGCCAAAGCTGCAAATGGTGACGAAATTAAGTGAAACAAAAGCCAGATCTGACTTTTTCGAGCCTCCTGGATGCAATGGGACAGCCTAAAATTCTGCCACTATAGCCAAAAGCACTGCAATCACCAGATCTCACCAAAAATGCAAGCATGCAATATAGGATACAAGAACTCAAAAAATGACAATAGAAATTGATGGAAACTCTCTAATAAAGAAATGGAAGGGGCTTGCCAGATTCAAAGCTCTGATACCATGTTGGAGTTAACAACCCAAGATCTTCGATCTGCACACCAAAAGAACCTCCACAAGAGATAGAGAGAAGCAAATGTTTCTTGGAAGATGTTATTCCACCAAACAAGGATTGCAATATGATACAATATGATCAATGCAAATACTATACAATGCTTCTTTATGCAATTGCTAATATATAGAGATTCCTTTTTGCTTATAGCAAGTAAGGATGAGAGATAGGATAAGACAAGATCATGACAAGTGTCTTAATCCTATCACATGAGACAACTAACTCATAACTACCTAGGATAATGTAAAGTCTGGATAAGACAACTAATACTTATCTAAATAAGACAACTAATAGCCTAAGTAAACTTAACATGTGAATTAAGTCCCCTAAGTCCCTAGTAAAGAAATAAGCTAGGTACAAGACTTTTTCACAATCAACATTCTCATATAGCCAATGCAAAATATCACTCTTGTATCTTAGTTGATAATTACCTTAAACTCATAAAAAAGTGCATTAACATATTCCTCTTATGTGTGTCTCACTCAATGAGAAGATGCATCAAAGTAGTGAAACACATAGTCTTACTAAGCGTGCTAGCACTAAAATGTGTATACGAATCCCAATGAGCATATAGAAGAATAAAAAAAACTTTTAACATTCATGAGGCTAAAAATAGCCTATGGGACAATTAGCCTTGTTAATTTTTACTTTTGAATCTCAATCCTTTTCCTATTCAAGGTGATGATGAGCTCCCCCAACTTCTCAATAATTCCCTCACTAAATAGACTATACCAAGAACTAGCTCACAATATTTACATGTTTATCCCCGATGTCCCAAAAGGCATCATGCTTCATAATGAATCATTTTATTATTATTCCACTACCCTAATATTGTAAAAAATGCACACCCTTTCTTCCCATGCTTCTTTTGGCCTTTTTCAACACCATATTTCACATTGGAGTTGATGAGAGTTAGTTGGTAACTAAGCAATAGGAATTTTGGCTCTCCACAAAATTCTAGCCCTTATGTGCACTTTATGTTGATGGTCACATGTCAGGTTGAACTCATCAATGTAATATTTTTTCTTTCTCCCTAGCACTTTACCCCATATATGCTTGCAAAACTTATCCATAACAAAATCCTTTGTATCTCCACTATTCGTGGGATATACATTCAAGTAGATATTCTATTTACTCATCCATTTGTTGTTTTGATTCATCCAAGTCTTTTATTTTGCTTAAGATGTCATTGAAAACAATCTTAAGCCATCTACCTACTTCCATTTTTCAATTATTTTGAAATATCTTATGATATGCACCATCGCAATTGCTTCAATAGGATTTTCCCTTGTTTCACTTATCATAATATCATAATAAATTAAACTTTTTTATTTTGAACTTGCTTCTAATCAAGTGCTTTTGGTTTTTCTCAATTTGTTTCCACTTTGAGTCTAAGGTGTTTTTGGCCCACAATTCACACCCATAGAGCACTATCAGAAGCACTAAAAGCCGAAAAGGAATATAGATAGTTTTCCAATCCCATAGTTTTGGATCTCTACATCTATTTTGGAGAGCATATAACCCTTTGCATCCTCCCAAAGTTATCTTCTTTTTGCAACCCTCCCAACTGAGCTTGTTGTTCAATTCAATCTTGAGATATTTGTACTTTGTTACTTCTTTAAGCATATTGCCTTGAAAGTCGAACTTATATTAGTACTACTTTTTTCTATTGGATAAAATCATGACTTTGGTCTTGTTGATAATGACATACATCCTCACCACTCTGCAAAAATGTTCAAGGGCATATAAGTGCTTGTGAAACCCATGAGCCAATTTAGCAATCAAAATAAGGTCATCAACATAAAGAGGCATTATCACAAACTCTCCCAAACGGACACCATCTCCACCTTACAAATTTATCCATTCTTTAAGTTTGTCAATATATAAACCGAAATGAGTAGGGTATAGGGGGAACCCTTTCTTAACCCCAATGCCACTCCTTAAATTTTCTAAAATGCCTACTAAAGTTATGATTTTGAATTTAACCTCTTCATAAAGTCTATGGATACCTACTCTAAGATAGATAGGAATCCCAAGTTATTCCATTCTATGCCATTGCTTATCCCTAGAGACCATATTGAAAGCCTTTTTGAAATTTAAAAAAAAAAATCTTCACTTTTCCCCCACTTTTTCAATGATGTGACTCAAAGTAATTTCATGATCAACCATGTAGTTCTTAGGCTCGAAACCTTCTTTCCCTTTTGCATTCTTTTATTTTTTCTTTCACCTACTTGTTGATTTTTTTATCATACTATCAAATAATTTTGCAAACATGGGGTTTATCATAATGGTCCTATAATTGGAAGGATTATTAATGTCATCACTCTTTAAAAGAGTTATTGCTAGGTTGGTTGTCCAATATCTTGGGAACCCTTGTTGAATGATGTTATTGAATATTTTATGTGTGGTGTGAGAGTTCTCACCCCCCATTTTAGATACTTTGTTTGAAATTCAACAAAGTCCTTTGCTTTTCCTACACTCAATTTCTTAATACTTGTCTCAACCTCCTAGTACACGGTGAAAATTTTTTTTATGGTGTTGACCAAGGGGGGGGGAGGGGGGGCTCAACCTCTAATTTCTACTAATAGAGTTTCCTTGTATATTCAAACCATTGATTAGTTGTAATATTATTTTCAATTTGCCTCTTTCTTGGTTGAAGTTCCTTCAAAAATAAATTTGGGTTATTCTTTCCTAGCTAGATTATTTCTTCACACCTTGTGTTCATGAAATCATCTTTTTCCTTTCTTAAAATCTGCTTGTACAACTTAATCTTTATCTTTTTCTTGTTTGTCTCTTTCAAATTTCTCCTTGCAATTTTGCATTCCCCATCAAACCAAACATAAATCAAAAACTTATTTGTTTCAAATTTCTTATTTTTTTCTCATTTACACTTCTCAAGCACACCTTGAATTAAATTTGTTAACTCGTGAATGTTGAGGCCTTGAAATCAGGTTTTATCCTTCTTAATTAGCCTCTCTAAAGTTAGCTTAAAGGTAATACAATTTTCTTGAGTCAAAATAATTCTACTTTTTGAAGGTGGTTACCGAAGACACTAAGTTTTTCTCCTATGCCACCTCTTTTCTACCCAAGATAATCTTAAGTAAATTGGTCTATGGTATAAATTTAAATCCTAGATATTCTCATCAACCATAGCTTCATCCATCCTTTCAATCAAGATTTGCAAGAAAATTGTATCATCAATTGCACTTGCTCCATTGTAAGTCTTGCAGGTAAAATTTATAGACTTCTTCCATCTATCCAAACCATTGCAAATAATTAAATCAAAGGCACCACATAAAGTAAGCAATTCCTACCCAAAATGGTTGTTGTCCTTGTCTTTTGAACATCTTGAATATTGATGATTTCTTTCTTTCATAAGCCAAATACAATTATGATCCTATTACAACATAGAATGCTAGCTTTTTCATTAGCAATCCCAGCATTGAAATCTCCCACTAAGAGGACTTCTCCCTCTTGAGAATAAGTTGTAATGTCATTTTAAAGGTTCCATAAGGGTCCTTATTTTCTAGCCCATTATTTTTTTATTTTTTTAAACTTACAGAGAAAAATAACATGTTGCAATTCTAATGTGACTTTCACTTTCTGAAAATTTGAACCAAATATGCTTCTTATTTGAATCTTCTCTTTCTAGTTGAATGATGTGTCCTTTTTCTTTCACTAAGATCATTATTCCACCATACCCTTTGTCATTATATGTTGCATTGTTCCAAACCACTAGCTTCATGTAACCTTCAAACATAGGAGTCTTGCATCCCTCATGTTCATGCATCTCCAAACTCAAATCACGTCTCTACCTTCTGCAATAATCCCTAACCCAAGTCCCCTTCTCCAAGGGTAACCTCTACAATTCCAACAAACTAATCTTAGGGAAACCTGGGTAGGCCTTGATTGCTATTTATTTTGTCACATAAGATTCAAAGTTGAGTCTTCACTCCTATTCGTCCACATTATCCTTGTTGATTTGCTTCCTACTATAAAATCTACTACTATTTTATTGATGTTGTTTATTGCCCTACCTTATTATGAGGTCCAAAATTGACGATAATAGCTTAACCCTTGTACAACTATGCCTTTTTAGCTTCATCTCTTATTGCTCGTATATTTACCACTTCCTCCCTTCTCTCCTTTTTCTACCTAACAGTTAAATCTTCATCTAGGAAGAAGCGTGAGCCCCTCAAGATCTTATTTTTTCTTAAAATATGTTGCTTGTCATGCACGTTTTCCATGGTGACTTTTATAGGCCTAACCCTCTCATCACATATCTTTCCCACCCTTTGATGAGGGCCACACCACCCTAAATCATCACAAATCACAACAACAGATACCAACACAGAAGATGCGGGACAAAAAGTAACTCACTTTCAGTTATTTTCAGAAAATGAAATTATAGATTCAAAACTTACAATGCTACAGCCTCACGGGCTTGATTCATTACAACAAAATCAACTCTAAAAACAAAATATATTATTCAGAGCCACAATCTGCACTAATGGAGCCACCTTCTACAACCCCCACTTAACCCTTTTTATTTTACCCAATAACTGCCCTAGAATGTTCTAGTAAGTGTAACTTTCCCTTTTGTTTTGGCACCAAAAGTCTCGCCGTTTGATTTCTTTCCTAGGAAGAAATTTTAATGAAATTCACTTTTTAGAGGGGTAGCTTTGCGGGGCCATAACTTTTGATCCAGGTGTCCGATTTGCTATTATAACATATCATTGGAAATCTCTCGAAGAGATCTACAACGCCAAATCCATCATAGATCGATTCATCAACTTTTCGAGTTGTTTCGGGGCCTCTAAGGTTTTCATATCTGAATTTGAAGTTGCATTAGAAAATTTTCTCGGGACAAAAACTTTAATATCTCCCAGACCGTACAGGGTATTGAGACAATTCTTTCGCGACTGGAAATATTTTCCAGTTCCGCTCCTTGGGGTAAATTTTTCAGGTCTATATGAGCTTTTTTAGGCTGAATTACTAAAAATAGTGTCCTTTTCACCTTTTTCCGACTTTCTTATTGTCTTGCCCTTAAGTGCCATCATGGGACTCAAAACAACTAAAGAAAATAAAAATAAAACATTTTTGGGTGATGCAAGATTTCCCTACACCCTGGATACTCTCCATCAAACACCGGGTAATTTGAAAAGTGACCCTGTCACTTCTCAAAGTTAGAGGGAAACCAAGACGGTTAACCTCAGCCTCAGAAACCATGATGAATCTTCAACAGGCCTTCCTCTCCATTTCACCAAGTACTCTACATATTGCATGTTTCTTGTGCTTCTACCCACACGACTATCCAAAATTTCTTCTATCTCTTTTTCTGAAGTAGGTGCTGGAATATTCCACTGTGCTTCAATTATTTCTTCATCAATTCCCCCTGCATGATATTTTGTTGATCTAAAATGTTAAACACAGGTGAAATATGAATTTCATCAGGCAACTCTACCCCATATGCAATTCCTAAATCATGCTTCTTTAGGATCTTGCATGGTCCAAACTTCTTCATCTTTAACTTGTTGTATGTATCAACTGGAAACCTTTCTTTTCATAAATGAGTCATGAATTCATCTCCTACCTGGAACTCCGTATACCTCATTTTTTGATCTGCCTTAGCCTTACATTGTGAGTTCATCTTATTGATATGTTTCTTCACCTCTTCGTGCAATTTCTTCAAGTGCTCAACAAAATCTTCAACCTTAGCACTACTCTTCAACCCCTTATCCATCTTTCTCCATTCAGAAGCAAGTACTCCCATACACAATTTGGAATGGTGATTTACCAGTGCTCATGTTGATAGAATTATTGTAAGCAAATTTTGTCTGTGGTATAATCAAATCCCATACCTTGGGCTTATCTCCTACTAAGCATCTTAGTACGTAGGTTACCCAAACTCCTATTCACCACCTCCATTTGTCCATCATTCTATGGATGGTGTGCAGAACTGAACTTCAAATCCATCTTCAACTTATTCCATAATGTCCTCTAGAAATAACCCACAAATTTGGTATCTCTGTCTGAAACTATACTCTTCGGTAGACCATGTAGTCTCACTATCTCTTTGAAAAACAACTCTACAATATGAACAACATCACTAGTCTTATGACATGGAATGAAATGGGCCATCTTTGACAATCTATCCACCACCACAAATATGGAATCATGCCCTCTTTGTGTCCTTGGCAAGCCAAGAACAAAATCCATGCTAATGTCCTCCCATGGCCTCTCAGGTACAGGTAATGGCTGATACAATCTAGTATTCTGACTTGCTCCTTTCGCCATCTGAAATACTCTACAACTATGTGTACAAACTTCTTCACATCTTGTTGTAGCTGTGGCTAGTAATAATTCTCACTAACAAGAGCAATGGTCTTATCTCAACAGAAATTTCTAGCCAATCTTCCACTATGCTTCTCCTTGATTAGATTCTCTCTCATAGAACTCTTTGGAATGCACAATTGGCTTCCTCTAAACAACATCCTATCTTGGATTAAGAAATCCAACCATCTTGTCCTATCCAATGTAACAGGTTCCAAACAAGCCTTCCAAGCTTCTGCAAAGTCTAGATCTTCAGGATACAAACTCTTGAGTTCATTGAACCCAACAACCTCTATATTCATCTCTATCAACAAATTTGTCCTTCTACTTAAGGCATCTGCAACTCTGTTTGACCTTCCACTCATGTGCTTCAAAACAAAAGTATAGCTCTGCAAAAACTCAACCCATTTTAGAGGTGCCTTTCATTTAACTTTCCTTAACTATTGAGATCTTTGCAAAGCCTAATTGATCGGTATATAAAACAAATTCTTTTGGCAACAAATAGTGTCTCCATTTCTTCAAAGCTAAACTATAGCGTAAAAATTTTGATCATAGACAAAATATTTCTTCTTAGCATCATTTAACTTCTCACTAAAAAGAATAAACGGGCTTACCTTCTTGACTCAAAAGCAGCTCCTATGGCAATGCCACTAGCATCACAATCTACTTGAAAGACCTTATTGAAATCTAGAAGTGCCAAAATAGGTTGCTCTATGAATTTCTTCTTTAACATATCAAAACTCTTTGTTGCTCCTATAGTCCATTTAAAATCCTTTATATCCCCTCTCATTGCTTTAGTTAGAGGTGCACAAATACTACTAAAATTCTTAATAAACTTTTTGTAAAAACTTGTTAGACCATGAAATGATCTTACCTCTACAATGCTCCTTGAGGTAGGCCACTCAATGATAGCTCTCACCTTCTTTGGATCCATTTTAAAACCCTTTGTTGAGACAACAAATCCCAGATACACCAACTACCTCTTCACAAAACTACATTTCTTCAAATTAAACAACAACTTTTCCTCCCTTAGCTTCTCAAAAACTCTTCAGATATGCATCAAGTGCTCCTCCAATATCTTACTGAAAATCAGAATATCATCCAAATAAACAATAAAAATTCCTAAAAATTCTTTCAATACCTCATTCATAAGTCGCATAAATGTGTTTGGTGCATTGGTTAGCCCAAAAGGCATGACTAACCACTTGTACAAGCCCTCCTTGGTTTTGAAGGTTGTCTTCCATTCATCTCCTTCTCTAATCTGGATCTAGTGATCCGCTCTTCAAATCTATCTCCGTGAAGTACTTAGATCCACCCAAACAATCCATAATGTCATCCATCCTTGGCAAGGGGAATCTATACTTGATGGTGATCTTGTTGATGGCTCTAGAATCTGTACACATCCACTATTCCCCATCCTTATTTGGTGCTAGTACTACAAGTACTGCACATGGACTCAAACTCTCTTTGATCAATCCCTTCCACAACAACTCTTGCACTTGTCTTTCAACTCTTCACTCTCTACTGGAGTCATACGATGAGCTGCCTTATTCGGATAACTAGCTCTAGGAATCAGGTCCATCTGATGGCTAATCTTCTTACTAGAGGCAAACCTTCAGGTACGTTATCAAACAATTTTTGAAACTCATTCAACAAATCTGAAACCTCTATCGGTACCTCATTAGTATCTTCTTTATCAACTCTAGGGATCAATGCAAAACACATGCTCATGCCTCATTCCTTCTAGGAACTTTCTTCCATCAACCAAACAAATTCTTGCATTACTGCATACCTTTTCTTCTGCCTCTTTCAAGGGCTTCAACTTATGACAAACTTCATCCTTTGTTAAAGAATAGGTGTTGGCATGTCCATCATTAACTTTCGCCAATCAAACTGCCACAGTCTACCTAACAACATATGACAAACATCCATAGGCATAATATCACACAATACCTCATCATGGTAATTTCAATCTTGAACTTTACCAGACATTGTTCATTTACCAAAGCTTTATGGTCCTTCTACAACCAAGCAATCAGTATGGATTCGGATGCCTTCTCTCCAATTGCAACTTACTAACCATCTCTTCTGAAACAAGGTTATTAGTACTACCTCCATCAATAATAACACATTGCAAACTTTACCTTCACACTTACATCTGGTGCGAAACAAATTATTCCTTTGAGTTGGTTTTTTCTCCTCATTCAACAAGGCTCTTCTAGTAACAAGAACCTCTCCTCTTTCTGCATCCTCAAAATGTGAAGACTCAGCATCTTCATCTACATGTACAACTCGTGCATTACCCTCGAGGTCTTCTATTTGTCCTTCCTTGATGTTGAGGACACTCATAGGCTCTATGTCCTTCTCCGCACTAGAAACAAGTTCCAGGAAAGCCTCCTCTTCTTGGTCCTTCGTCCAGACCTTCCTCTTCCTCTTTGGTCTCCATTATTCTAATCACGAGGATGGTAGGTATTATCTCCTTTTTGGTTCTAGCTGCTACTGGATCCTTCACCCTTCTTTTGATCTTCATTTCGACCTCCATATGACCGTCCACTAGTCTTTCTACCACGACCTCCACCTCTTTGCTTACTTTCAAATCTTCTATTCAACTTTTCTTCTACCTTCAAAGCAAACTAATATTCATCTTCAATGGTATACATTCTTACCAGACCCAACTCTTCTTGAATACTCGACTTCAAACCATTTATGTAACAGGGAACTTTCTCCTTATTGGCCTCAGAATGGCCTGTTCTGATCAAGACATGGTAGAATTCTTCTATATACTCCTTGACTAGATTTTCCCGCTTGTTTCAACCCTTGCATCTTTTTCAACAAATCTAGCTAATCCACAAGAATGAACTATCTTTTTAATTTGTTCACCATACAATCCCATCTTGTTATTTTCTCTTTTCCTCTTCAATTTTTTTCTAGTTGTACCTCTTTCCACCAAATATTCGCATGACCCTTTAGCTAGGTCTTTGCAAATTTGACCCTCTCAAGATCTTCCACCTCCTCATACTCAAAGTACTCCATATCGTTGATCCAATCAATCAACTCTTCTGGGTTAAGATTTCCAAAAATGGTAGAAACATCAATTTAGCCTTTTCCCAATCTTAGAGATGGCCTTAAATAATTTGACTTGCTTTGGATCTACTGCATCTTGCTCTTCTTCAAACTATTCCTCATTTTCAGCTTCATCTTCACTTTCATCTCCTCTTCTTGGCTCAAACCCTCAACACAACTCCTCTTGTAGTGCTTGAACTTGTCTCTGCAGGGCTCTAAAAACCTCTTTTGGTACAACAACATTTCTTCCACCACCACGATTTCTTCGTGGAGGCATTCTGGTCACTTTTCTCAGAAACCCATAACCACAAGTCCTAGTGCAAACTACCTCACATTCAACGATCTATTTACACACTCAAGAAAACCTACTTTGATACCACTTGATGAAGGTCACACCACCCTAAACCATCACAAATCACAACAATAGATACCAACACAGAAGATGTGAGACAGAAAATAACTCACTTTCAATTATTTTCAGAAAATGAAATTACAGATTCAAAACTTACAATGCTACAGCCTCATGGGCTTGATTCATTACAACAAAATCAACTCTGAGAACAAAATATATTATTAGGAGCCACAATCTGCACTAATGGAGCCACCTCCTACAACCCCCACTTAACCCTTTTTATTTTACCTAATAATCGCCCTAGAATGTTCTAGTAAGTGTAACTTTCCCTTTTGTTTTGGCGCCAAAAGTCTCGCCATTTGATTTCTTGCCTAGGAAGAAATTTTAATGAAATTCACTTTTTAGAGGGGCAGCTTTGTGGGGCCATAACTTTTGATCCGGGTGTTTGATTTGCTATTATAACATATCGTTGGAAAGCTCTCGAAGATATCTACAACACCAAACCATCAAAGATTGGTTTTGCAACTTTTCGAATTGTTTCGGGGCCTCTAAGGTTTTCATATATGAATTTGAAGCTACATTGGAGAAATTTTTCAAGACAGAAACTTTAATATCTCCCAAACCGTAGAGGGTATTGAAATGATTATTTTGTGACCGGAAATGCTTTTCAGTTCCGCTCCTTGGGGCAAATTTTCAGGTCCATACGAGCCCCTTTTAGGTTGACTTACTAAAAATAGTAAGTGTTTGTTTTTCACCTTTTCTGACTTCTAACTATCTTACACCCTTAAATGCCATCATGGGACTCAAAACAACTAAAGAAAAAAAGAAGAAAAAAAGCATTTTTTTGGGTGATGCAAGATTGCCCTACACCATTGGATGCTCCTACATCACCCTACCTGCTTGCCAAATTTTCCCTTGCCAATGCAACTTGTATTTTAAGAAGTCACTTTCAAGATTGAGAGTGATTTAATTTCTTCCATAATCTTGTATACCTTTGATAATTACATTTGCTTCTCTATATTGCCTTTCTTTGAGCTCTCTTACTTGCATTCTTTTAACTTAAGTGTTTACTTCTTCCTCCAAACTAGTAAAATTGCTACCAACTTGAGCCCATGTTTTGACTTCTTTTGATATGCCTTCTTTGTTATTTTATTTTGTCTTCACTCCTTGAAAGTTTGTTTATTGAAGTGTGTGCACCTCACCTTGAGATGCTTTAGAGTTTTCCACAACCCTATTTTTTGCTACTAATTTTTTCATGGTTTACAAATCTAGCTTCATGCTTTCCCACTTAAGCTTCCCTACCAAAAGAGATTCTTGCAACATTTCCACGTGTTCCTTTAAAACTTTATTACCTTCCACTAATGATTGATTTACTACTCTTATCTCATAGATTTTGTGTTCTATTTCTTGCTCCTTGACTTCCAAAAGCTCCAACCTCTTCTTGGCATTTAATAACTCTTGCACATACAAGTGTAAGGACCAAGTAAAAGGTGTGGAAGTAGAGCTACAAATGACAGATTCTTCTTTACCTCTTCTATCCTTAGACCTTATACCACAACATACTTGTAATCTTGTTTGAGAGATTTTTACACCTATAATTGAGATTTGCACTATTTTCCCTTTGAGAGACTAGTGTTTTCTTGCTTGTGCCCATTTTAAATGAGCAAGCTTACACTTTAAGATACCAAAAAAAAAATTGCATTTACCCAAACCCACTTCCCAATTTTATCTGATGATGCAATCTTTACTTGACCTAAGTGGTTGGTTTCAACAAGGTCAGAGATTTCCTTTTCGCTTATCATTTGTTGGTGATTGGGTTTCCATTACAAGAGAGAAAAAAAGGATAATCAACTAACACAGTTGTAAAAGTCGAGCTTACCTGTCTACCTATTGGAAGCAACCTTGCGTTGAAAAATCCTCCCTAAAAGAGGGACTAACTGGAATCCACCAAAAACTGTGAAAAGGCCCACCTCTAAAATCTCGCCTGAAGCAACTGGACCTACCTACACCCTTTAAAGACATGAATCATGGGTTCCCAACAACTACAAAGCTACAAACCCCACAAAACAAAGAAGAATCTTGGCTTTCCCTCCAACCGTTAATGCACGCGTAGTCCCCACAAAGCAAAAAGGAGCGCAAGAATCTCCAAGATCATGAACATATGGACTTCTGTGATCAGGAAATAAAATATACTTGCATATCCGGTACCAGGGGATTCTTCCACTGCTGGCACTCCCACATAATCCATACCCTTTGATTTTAACCGCAAATGTGGACCTCAAAGAAGTCAAAATACATCTTAAGATTTACACATACACCATTTCCTTGTGCATGTGCCAATCCCAATACGTCTCAGGATTTACACATGTAACCCTTCCCCACACAAACATTGTTATAGGTGGAAACCACAAAGAATTCTACATATGCCACACTATCCCTTGTGTGGGTTACTTATGTGCACCAAATCATGATTTCCATAATTTGTCCTGCATCCTAACCTACTTTGCTACCTCCCATTAATGGCATTTTAACCTTTTATTTTTCTTCTTTCCTTTTTTTTTCTTTTTTTTTTCTTTTTTTTAACTTAGGTATCCACACGACCCAACCCAACAATCAGTTGGGGCGAGCTAAGGCGAGACTAATCCTATGAGGATGCACGCAGTTACGCACCAGCCACATAACCTGAAACTTATGGGGAGCAAACCCACAACCCAAGCCAACTCCGCTACCCGTGCGTGTCCCATTAATGACATTTAGTGCATTTTAAAGCTAAGTTTTTTGTATGTACCAATGCACTTGCCTCTATGTTCATCTATATTGTCTTAGTCACTCCACTCAATGATGATCTAGGGGCATGGTCTCCATCTTTCCTCAACTCATTTATCTAATATGTTATGTGATCTAAGAGCTATGGGTGGATGTTTTAGCCTTATTTATTCACCACAAAACCTAGTTTTTGCTCCTTAATTAAAATTTTCGTCCCCTTTCACTTTTTTTATCCCATTTCTCTATTTTTTATCCTTTTTCTTCTAATGCTCCTCATTTTTCCTCTATCATATTTTTCTCTCCATTTCTTCTTTCAAACAATAACCTCCATATTGTTTTCCAACTATTTCTTGAGGGGACATCATCCCTTTATCTTAATTAAGGCATCACTCCCCTTTTCATTTCAAAAATGTTATTTTTCATTTTTTTGAAATATCGTTATTTTTTTAAGTCATGACACTATAAGAGGGGCGAATGTAGACACCTAAAATCATTTCTCAAAAAAAAATATCATCAATCCATTGCACATCATGACTGTTAAATTATATTTAATTAATTAATTGTCATAATTTTTCTTCTAACATTTATTAAATAATTTTAATTATTTAATTAATCTATCTAATCTTTTTTCTATCACTAATTGAATAAATTAGGACTATTTATTCAATCAATCAATCATTCTCCTAAAATCCAACCTTAAATAAATAAATTCAAATTTTATTTATTTGAATACATCAAGCACATTCACATTCCCAAAAATTAAATAAATATCCATGTTTTTAATCTAGATTTTTCCTCACATCATTAGTGCGCTAAAACTAATTATTTGATCTAACTAATCATTTGCACAAGTCAAAACATGATTAATCAAGGCAAATTTTGTCCAATTTATTAGAATGCATATGTCCAAAAAGGACTTTACATGTAAATTTGATCCATGCTTCCCACTTCTCCAAAAGTCTTCTCCAAATCTTATCCATCCACTTCTCCGATATCTTGAGCCTTCACATAAATCTTTAAAAAAAACTTTTTGGTCTCTCAAAAGAGACCTTCTTTATTTCTTCCCTTTATCATTTTTCAAGAAAATTTCATCTATCAAATAACCTTGAATCATGAAGCTCTCACCGTGCACCAATTGCAAGGTGCCACTTGGTGGCCTCTCATGACTACAACTCATTCATCCCAACCCTTGATTTCCAAACTCAACCATATCCATTGATCAACCATCCAAAAAATATAAAAATAACACTTCTTGTAGGTTATTTTCAAACAATCTATGAATGCAAAGTTATGTTGCTTGAGCAAGCATCCACGTGGCTTCAATTTCACATCCAAAATCTTGAATAAATCTACTCCAACGAGGGGCATTGAGAGACTTGTCTTGAGTCTTTTAATTTGGGTGCATGTCTCTTAAGCTCAAACAAAGGTGCAATTGGTTGAGGTAAGTTCATATTGGTGTGTTTGAGTCTTGTATTTGGATTTTGTTCTCTTTTGTTCACAAATAACTTCACAACCAAATCTTCTATGGCGTCATCTCAGTTATATCTTAATTCTTCAAATTGTATAACATTATTATTCAAATGCCATTTTTTTAGATTTCATTTGTTAAAAATCCAAAATCATTTATCATTATATTAATTTAATAATTTGAGAATCTGATACAACAGGTATTCTAATTTTATCCTTCACCTACAACAGTTTCCAAATTTCAAGTAAATTTTATCTTTTTAAAATTTCAATTGTTGGAGAGAATTAATTTGATTTCCAAGTATAGCTTGCTTAGATTTTGATATTTCAAACCCCTCCTTGACGTTGAACATTTTCATAGTCATTTTGCCACTTACAAGGCCAATCATTTGAGATTTCATCCTTCCAAATATGAAACATTTTCTAGTATTAGAGCACCCTTCACAATACACGAGTTCCTATTGATTTTCCGGATGTGGAGTTAAAAAGACTAAGCAATAAATATTTGCAATGCCTTGATATTAAACAAACATTACACTAGATGCGTAACAAAAATAAAGAAGAAATAATCAACATTATATTTATGTAAAAATGCAAGGTGCCCAAGATGAGTAATGAACAGAGTAGTCTCTCAAAATGTAGTATACACACTTTCCATTATGGAGCTCCTAGGGTTAAGTAATTAAACCGGATGAGCCCAAATCTGAGCAACCTATGTTTACGGTGAAGTTCAATAGACTAAATTATACACTAAAAATGTTAATAAGAAAATTCAGTATCAAAAAACTATATTTTTTTATCAATGTGCTTAATTGGAATATTTAAATTTTAATTAATTTGATAAACCCGTGTTTAAGGTTCAGTTCAATGCACATCAATACACCCATCAAAAATCAAATTTAATGTCTTCAAATGCAATTTTTGGCATAGCTCAATTCGAAGGTAATTTTGATTTCAAATTAATTCAACTAGGTTTAAAATGCAAGTTTAAAAAATTGTGTATCACAAGCTTCTTCAATAGGGACCCATTTATTGCAATTTCTATAATGTATGCAATTAGTTCTTGTATATTAATGTTAGATAGAAGATGTACTATGAAAATGCAACTTCTACACGTTTTAGTTCTATGTTTAAATGATCACCCTTCTGTTTTCAAGTCGCACTAGTTTGTGCTGTTACACCTCCCAAACAAAAGTGCTCTAAAATAGGCTCCTCGAAGGTGGATGTCAAATAAATTCAATACGATCACATCATAATTGATTTGTTACATGGGGGTTACACAGTACATTGGAATGCATGTAAACAGAACTTTTGTGGCAATGGAGTGTGAAGTTCAAAATACTCCATGGTAGTATATGTTAGGAGTAACAATTTTTGTCATTTAGCATGTTTCCACTTTTGTAGACCTACATACAACATTGCTAAATTGGCAATATGCAAAGCAAAAGCTAATAAATGCATATGGATGACTGCAATCAATTTCAACTCAGATCATTCCTCAAGAGTTGATAAAATGTGACAGCATGACTAAAAATGCTGGTCAACCACCCAATGTAAGCAAAAAACAACTATCCAGTTACTGAAAAATTGCACTTCAAATTTTAAAAACCTCAATAGTTCGTTTTATGATCTTTGAGATTAGGATGATCAAGCTCCAGAAGGCATAATGCAGTTTATTGATGTATTTAAAACTGAAACAAATATCCATTTATGTCAGCATGTCCAGAAGTACATTTGATATCAAACATAACTTCCATCCTCACATTCATTTTTTTTTTTGAAAAAATCATCTGTTGATTGCTCACAAGCATAAAACACAATACATAGGAAAAGATGCATTCAGCAATTGCATGAATAAGCTTATTCATAAATTTTGATCCCATGATACACTAGTTGACTGCATCGCATTGGAGACAATAACTACGATTAATGTATTTCCCACAAAAATGTAGGCATTTTGCTACAATCACATTCCTGCAATAAACTTAAAAATAAGAAATATTACACATAAAGAGATTGTATGGTTCTCACCTCATCCGAAATTAGCAGAAAATTTGATTAATGCAAACAGTGCAACTATAATCTGAGGACTGTATGGTTGTGTACTCAGAATAAGCCAATATGAAATATAACCTCAGAAAAAAAATGTACTCTTTAAATGCTACAACCTAAATTTGCATTTTAAGTCTAAATTACAGTGCAGGAACCAGCTGATCTCTCCAATGAGAACAAGGCCTTCATCTGTCAAAGTCATGGATGCCAGCCATTAATGCCTAGTGTCCCTGTTAAATTCTTGGTAGAAATAAATTCTAGCATGGGCTTCCTTTCCTTCAAACCTCTATGAAGCTTTATCCGTTAGCTGAATTGGTGTAAGAATATTTTGTTTGTTTGTCTCCACGATACATCCATTCATAACCATCTCTTCTAGCATAAAGTGAGCTTTCTCCAAATGAAACATTATATCAAGCTCACACTGCAGTCAGAACAAACAACAAATCATTAGAGAGCACCAGGCAAATAGAGGAGGATCTAAACACAATACCATCAAAGCTTTACAGAAGCTAATAAACCTTTTTCACTAACCATCTTGGCTGGCCAGATCTAATTGCATAAATTGTCAAAATTATTTGACAAGGATTGCTTCAAAGCTTCAAATAGAACTCTAAGCATACTTTATTGGAGATTATGAAAATAAATTCATAAACTGTGTCCTAACTCCTAAGTTCCTAACTACTCTGCTGCAAAAATCTATAAAATATAAACTCGTTAAAGAAACCCTTGACAGGAGAATCAGATGCATTTTCAAAAAAATTATGCATACATAACATAAAGTACACTCACCACATTTCCAAAGTGACGGTCCATTGTCTCCACTACTAAATGGATGAATTCCAAGATTGCTAGCTCATTCTGCAAAGAGAAGTCCATTGTAATGATTATCAAAGTCTTAATAGAGTCCTTGCTTCTTTTCTAATCCGTATATCTATAACTGATGACTATATCGGGAAATGAAAAAGGAATTTATAAATTGTAAATAAATGATGTTTTGAGAACTAATATGCCTGCAAAATCATGACAGAGCTAGTCCAATAGATGGAGATTGGTTTAATATTTGCTCTTGTTTTTATTTATTTGAGAGTTTAACCAGTTTCCTCCATACTGATTTGGATAAAAATTATAATATTTTTTACATTGTGATTTGGAAAAAACTATTTAATTTTTCCATATTAACTAGATTATTAATACACTAATTTAGAGACATTAACTAATTTTGTATATTCTAGGACTAATAAATCCTTTTATTTCATCTCTTCTAGTTCCAAACAGATTCTTGGCATCTCTCTTTGCATTTCATTTAGAGGCATTTCAGACATTAGTGCATGTAACCTGTTTACTACACAAACAATTTTGCTAACAACATATGCATGGCCATATTGCTTCAGCCAGAAACTTCTTGCAATAGGATCACAAGGTCCTCTAAAAATTTACTTCAGAAAATGGTTAAAGAATCCTTCATAAAATATACTTGTCCTTACAATGTGTTGTGCCAACAACCCAAATTTCCAAATTGGGGCCCCTATAAATTTGAAGGTAAATTTTGAAAGTTTTAATTAGCTTTGGACATTTTAATTCTCAGGTTATTACTATTTCTGAGTTTCTTTTGTTACTTTTGCACCATGAAATTCTGAGATCCCAAGATCATAACAAGCGCCACAACCCTGGCCTCTCAGACTTTTGAGTTCATTGTGTTCATAACTTTAAGTTTATATTCATATCCTTAAGGGTTTTTCTGTTAAAAGTCAGCACATGGCATGTAGATTCTGCACTCTAGGGTTTAAATAAAATCTGACTGTCTTAACCTTCATTCAAACCCACAATTGGAGTGTCCCACCTCCATACACAGAAAACTTAAGGCACAAAAAACAAACAATAAATCTTGAAATCAGAGTACGCCTGTAGTTTGGAAAAAAAAAAAGAAAATTCTATTATTCAGGAAAAGAATTATGAATGCAAAAAACATGGATGCCAAGGGTAATGAATAACCCACAAACTTGGCAGAACAAAAAATTCTTATTTTTAGTTTTTTAATTTTCCTATCACCAAAAAAAAAGGTTATACAAATTACCCAATCACTCAAATAAAGATAATAAAAAAACCTATGTTCCAAGGTGTTTCCAAGACAGACAGTTTTCCAGGATGCTAGGGGACATGAGGCCCTTCTGAAGGAGGCAGTAGGGAATGGCAATTTAAAAGAATGTAGAAAATTTCAAATATTCATATGATAAGGCATTCACCATATTCGTTATGTAACCATATTATGAAACATTCAAGCTGAATTTAGAATTCACAAGCTGACATACAGATTCAAAATGACAAATGTAGAAAATCTGAAAAACAATATATTCCATAATTCAGGGCACATTTCTGGATTGGGCATTTTATTAAGTTGGCAACCATGCCTTTCTCTCTCTCTGAATCAGTTTTAAGTTTTAAATTTTGTTTGAAGTAAAAATTTTAATGTTTAGACAACTGAGAATCATGGTATCACTGTACTTTGGTAATGCAATATCATTGACTTAAAAAAAAAAACCTGCAGTACTCCATTATTAATGAAACATAGCACTGTAGTAGAGATTGCTTAAGATCTATTCAAGCCACTTTAAGCACACACAAATTGCAGTTTTGTATGAATGAACTGAAAAATCCAATATACAATACAGAGATACATTATAACTGGGTTTATGGACCATTTTCTGCCACATTGTAGAATTTTTTGGTTTCAACGCTTGGCCATGATGACATCATATTCACAGCCATTATTAGAAGTATGATGGCAGGGACAGGAATGACAATTTAAGCCATGTGGTGGTGCATGGACATAGCCTTAACAAAGGCAGTCAACATTTCATTGTTCTATTCTTTAATAAAGAGATCAAACTGTATAGTACATTGTATCATATCTCCAAATTGATCACAAATCCATTTTACAATATTTGACAGTTTTTTCTTTTGAAAAATTTGACTGTTGTCCATAAAAAATTTGGCTCTTGTCCATCTCGAGATGGCAGTCCCTGAAGCTTCCGAGACATTTTCAGACAGGTGAGCGGTTTAAGGGACAGCATGGGGAAGTTTGTGAGGCATCCCTGAGTCCTCAGAACATCCCTGGTATGGGGACACCTAAAATAGGGCATGGAATGCATCCCCACGTTTCCTTGAAAAAAATAACTTATTTTAGACCATCCTTATTCAAAGAATTCCGCCAAAAAAATATAGGGTTATTGTTAGACCAATTTTATGCAGCAACTCATTTTTTCAGGAAAAAACTCAGTATGGGAGGCGAGAATCGATAAATTGCAATTTATTGCAATTTTTTAGAGATTTCTGCTTCTATGCCTAAGACTTCAATTACTATTAGCTTGGCAGTGCTAGCACCCACTATGTCTATTTCATTAGTCATGCCTCTTTTGCCAAAGGGTTATCCTTGAATTTATAAGCAGCAACGAGGTGGTATGGTGTCAAGATCCCTCAAATTGGGTATTTTAGGGTAGACAGACATTTCTCTACCACAATAAAGTGCTTCAGAAACCTCTGTGCGAGCTCTGCCTTGGCTGCAAACAATTGACCAGGAGGGCCAACAATCAAAAAATCAGGGCATGATGATAGGAGACCCTAACATTGAGATTTGTATTCCAACAAAAGGTGATGTTGAGGGTAATCACATAAAGGGGTCAAGGATGGAAACCCGCCATCACCACCGTGGACGAGAATATATTAGATGAATGCAGAACCAAAAACAAACAGAGGATGGAACTGTGAGTCTTTGAAGGAGAAAGCTCAATAGATTACAGATTTGACTCTAGCTTCAGAAACTGCAGGATCAATCATATAATTCATAAAAGCAGATTTTCCAAGTGCCTGAGTCCATTCCTGATGATGTTGAACTGTTCTCAAGGTTACTTTTTTCCACTCTGCTACTACTTGAAGGCCACACATTATCAATGTGAACAACATCAAATCTCATTTGAACACCAATCTTCAGACTTTGCTAGTATTAAAATAATATTTATTATTTATTTACTAATACTCAATAATGTATTTTATTGTAGATAAGTTCATTTGTTGATCTCTTGCAGTTTCTTTTTAGAAACTTGCCAATCTTGTATTCTTTGTAATCTATAAGAGACTCAATCTCCTTTGTAAATAATACAACGAATTTTTTACCAATTACTTCTCATAATATGGTATCAGAGCCAAGTTCGTTTCTAGCGCCAATGTTTTTTTGAAAATCGTCTGAGTTATTTTTCCAGAATTTGTAACAGAAAATTACGGATTTTCATTTATGAAAAAATCGTGATCTCTAAATGTGTGGACGCGTCGTTTGTTAGGGCCCATTCTCAAGCAAGAAAACATGGGCGCGATCTCCTCTAAGCGTTGGCTATCTGAGCACGATTTATCTTAAAACTAGGCACGTTTCTGCTCGTATTTTGCCGCGATTCTTCTCTATATCTAGACATCATTTTTTTATTGCATCTGGGCACACAATTTCTTAAGGTTTCTAGCTGCTTTTTTTCCTTTTCGTGTCACGACTAGGGCTCTGCACGCGATTTCAAACGCGTTTTTCTGTTTCTTGTTTGCTGTTGAAAACACATTTCTAGGTGCACACGATTTGAAAATTTGCGCCTTTCTCAATTTTTTTTTGGCCCTGTTTGGACGCGTTTTGTTGCTGACTTCTGGCATGCGATTTCTGCATTTTTCTGAGCCGACAAGGGTTTTGAAAATATCTCCTTCATTTGAAGTTAGAAAAAAATTTCAATTGCAGATGCTTTGGGGGCTTTTCGAGACCTTTTTTGGGTTGCCTTCGGATTTTTCTAGGTGCCTCATTTTTCGTGCCTCAGTTTTGTGCCAGCAGATTTGTCTTGAAATCTGTGCCTGTACCTTCTTCAGTGTATTGGATCTCGTGCCTTGGGTTTTGTGCATCAGCCTCTTCTCAATACCTCGTTTTTCATTCCTCAAAAAGCATGAAGATGGCGAGTTTGACCAACATTATGTTGGAAGGCAGTCAACATTTTAATGGCAAAAATTATAATAGCTAGAAGCAACGAATGATGACCATCTTTGCATATCGCTGCCTTGATCAAATGATTCTAAACAACACTACTCGTCCCACAACGGCGGGTAAAGATCAGGAAAAGTTTGACGAGCAGAACCATGAAGTGGTGATGCTTATTAAACTTTCAATTACCGATGATCAGCTACCTTAGATTCCGCTTGGTAAATCAGCAAAGGAGATTTGGGACCATCTGAAGGGTTTGCATGAGAATTCCGACAAAAGCTGTGTGTTCTTCTTGAAAAGTATGTTGTTTTCTATCATGATGGATGAGAAGACAACTTTGCAAGTGCACCTGAACAAGATCCAGGAGATCTGAGATCAGTTAGAGGCTATTGGTCGGAAAATGGAGGAAGACATGGTCGTGATCACTCTGAAAAGTCTGCCTAAGTCTTATGAACATTTCATTGAGACTCTCAACATTACGTCTGCTAATGTTGACTTGAAGTTTCCAGAGCTTTGTACTATCCTCTTGCAGCAGGACCACTAGAAACAACAGTTTGGTAGTAGTGCATCATCATCCTCTATAGAGCAAGTCTTTGCAGCTAAAACCTAGCCTAAGAACAAAGGGAAAGGTCAGCCTTCGCAGCAGAAAGGCTCTAGTCAACCTCCGACCAGTCCTAAGAAAAAGAACATTCAGTGCAATTATTGCCACAAGTATGGTCACGTGAAAAAGGATTGTCGTCTTCGTTTGGCTTCTAAACAGAAGAAGCAGGGAGGGTCTCAGTAGAAAGCGAATGTTGTAGAGCACACTGAGCAGAAGGAATCTGCCTTTTATGCTTTTATGGCTAAAAGGCCTATAGATCATATGAAGTCTTCTGCCTGGTACATTGATTCAGGTGCTTCGCGCCACTTCACTCATTGGCGTGACTGGTTCACAGACTTTTCTCCTTGCACTGACTAAGTTATTTTTGGAGGAGGTTAAGAATACACAGTTGTCGGTACGGGCACTGTTCAGATTCAATCTGGTGGGAGGAATCTCATTTTCCTCAACGCATATTACGTTTCTGATATGGAACTAAACCTTCTCTCAATCAATCAAATCATGTGGCATTCTCCTCAGTTGGATGTGGTATTCAGTACACACAAATGTTCCATTGTTGATCGAGAGACTCGCACTACTGTGGTTGTTGGTATTGAGGATCACGGTCTATACAGGCTTGTGGATACAGGTGATTCTCCGGAGTTAGCCATGGCAGCTAGAAATTCTGCTTTTACCAATCTTTGGCACCAGCGGTATGGGCACTTAAATGTGCACTATCTCTCTCAGCTAGCTTGAGAGGGACTTGTAGCTGGTCTACCTGACATCCAGACTCAGCATCATGGCGTTTGTGGAGCTTGTCAGGCTGGGAAGCAGCAAAGGACACCATTCACAGATGGTGACTCATGGCAAGCCTCTAAGGTACCACAATTGGTTCATGCTGATATTGGTGGGCCAATGAATACACCTTTTGTTACTAGTTGCAGGTATTTCTTGCTTTTTGTTGATGATTTCAGTAGAAAAATGTGGGTGTACTTTCTTAAATAGAAATCAGATGTGTTTAATGTATTTCAGAAGTTTAAGGCCTTAGTAGAAAATGAGTATGGTTGTTGCATAATTACTCTTAGGCTAGATAATGGGGGGGAATTTTGTTCTACTGCTTTCTCCAACTTCTGTGATACACATGGAATTAAACGCCAGTTAACCACACCCTACACTCCTTAGCAAAACGGTGTTGTAGAACGGCGCAATCGTACAATTGTTGAGATGGCCCGCTCCATGTTGCAACATAGGAGTGTTCCTAATAAGTTTTGGGCAGAAAGAGTTTATACTGCTGTCTATCTCCTTAATTGATCTCCTACTCATGTCGTTAAGGGGAAGACTCCTGAGGAAGCTTGGACTGGTCGCAAACCCAAGATCAGTCATTTGAAAATCTTTGGCTCTTTGGCATATGTATGGATTCCAGATGCTAAGCGCTCTAAGTTGGATTCCAAGAGTCAAAAGCTTATGTTCACCGGGTATAGTGACAACCATAAGGCTTACCGATTGATTGATGTAAACACTGATCGTCTCATCTTCAGTCGGGATGTTGTCTTTAATGAAGAACAACGACCTTTTCACTTTTCCTCGCCTGTTCAGCATTCTAAGGATCAGCCCTTAAAGGCTTCTGATTTGGGTGTCCGACTTTCGTTCAGTTCCCCTGATGGGAGGGATGACAAAGACTCTGTCTTTGATGATGCTCAACCTTATTTTCCTTTGGATGATATTGATATTCCACCTGCTGAAACTGTTCCAAATCCACAACCAGTTCCAACTCCTCCTGTTACATCTGGTGTTGGTACTTCTACTTTATGGCCTAAATGGTGGGCTAAGACTATTGGTGATCTTCATGATGATGAACTCATTGAGGGTAGATCATTCAGAAACAAGAGCAAACAGCAGCATACAGTTAATTTTGCTCTCATGGCCAACATTCACAGTGTTTATGAGCCTCAAACATATTTAGAGGCTAAAGGAATTCCTGAGTGGGAAAAGGCTATGGAAGCTAAAAACCAGAGTCTTCAGAAGAATCACACTTGGGTCCTTTCTGATCTTCCTCCAGGGAAGAAGCCTATTAGCTGCAAATGGGAGTATAAGGTGAAATGCAAAGCTGACAAAACCCTTGACAAGTACAAAGCTCGTCTAGTTGCAAGGGGGTTCTCACAGAAGGAAGGCATTGACTATGAGGAGACCTTTGCTCCTACAACCAAGATGAGTACCATTCAGCTCCTCCTTGCCTTAGCAGCCCAATTTGGTTGGAAAGTCCATCAGATGGATGTTAAGAGTGCTTTCCTCAACGGTGAGTTGAAGGAAGAAGTCTATATGACGCAGCCTCTAGGGTTCAAGGTTGTTGGTCAAGAACACAAGGTGTGCAGATTGGTAAAAGCACTCTATGGCCTAAAACAGGCACCCCAAGCTTGGTACATCAAGATTGACAAGTACCTCACAGATCATGGCTTTCAGAGGAGTCCATCTGACTCTAATCTATATGTCAAACATACCGGTAGTGATATACTTATTATTGTTGTCTATGTGGATGACCTAATCATTATTGGCAGCTCGACACATTTGATTGTTGAGATCAAACAGGATTTGTGCAGCACATTTGACATGACAGATTTAGGACTTTTACATTACTGTTTAGGTGTTGAGGTTTGGCAGACCAAGAGCAGCATCTTCATCTCTCACTCCAAATATGGTTGAAGTCTACTGGATAAGTTCCGAATGCAGGATTGCAAACCTGCATCCACACCCATGGAAAAAGGGCTTAAGTTGTCAGCTAAGTTAGACTCACCAGTAGTAGATGAATCATTGTTCAGGCAACTAGTGGGCAGCCTCATCTATCTCACTGCCACTAGACTTGACCTCAGTTTTGCAGTGAGCTACATTTCACGCTTCATGACAGCCCCCAAGGTTGATCACTGAGTAGCAACGAAGCGTGTGTTGCGTTATGTGAAGGGCACTTCTGATTATGGACTCTTGTACACTTGGAGTCACGATCCTAGACTTAGTGGTTTCATAAACTCAGATTGGGCAGGTTCGGTTGATGACAGGAAATCAACATCTGGATATGTGTTCAGTTTGGGATTTGGTGCAGTCACATGGACTAGTAAGAAGCAGCAGGCAGTGGCTCTCTCCTCGACAGAAGCAGAGTATCGGGGAGCAGTTAAGGCAGCTTGTGAGGCAGTTTGGTTTCGCCGGATGCTTGCAGATATGCAAATATCTCAAGCAGGTCCGACTCCCTTGTTTTGTGATAATCAGGGAGTTCTCAAACTTGCCAAGAATTCGATCTTCCATGAAAGAACCGAGCATGTGGAAACTCATTGTCACTTCATTTAGAAGCTTGTTGAAGACGGATCAGTTCAGTTGTTGTATGTTCCGACAAAGGAGCAAAAGGCGGATATTCTCACCAAGTTGCTCAGTCTAGATAAGTTTGTAAAATTCAGGGCGCATCTTGGTGTAGTAGACAGATTGAGCATTAAGGGAGGATATTAAAATAATATTTATTATTTATTTATTAATGCTCAATAATGTATTTTATTGTAGATAAGTTCGTTCGTTGATCTCTTGCAATTTCTTTTTAGAAACTTGCCAATTTTGTATTCTTTGTAATCTATAAGAGACTTGATCTCTTTTGTAAATAATACAACGAATTTTTTACCAATTACTTCTCGTAATAGCTAGGTTTACTAAAGGTGGACTTGATTTCCCAAGTAAAAACCTCTACCTTCTCTCCATCCCTTCTTTTGTCTGATGTTGAAATTGAGGTGGTAAAGCTAACCACAAAGGTAGTGAGGAATGAGATGTCACAAATGTCTTAAGTAATTGAAAGAGGCTTGCAAATTTTAAATAAATATGTATCTAGGAATATAAGGGAGTCAAGGGATGGAGAGAATTCAAGTGTATACAAAATTGGTGACTGAGGAACTGCAGAATGTTATAAAAGATCTTGGAATAGTGGAGGCAAAATTGAAAAGGGATTTGGTGATTGACCCAACTCAAATTGGCCTTGACTTTAGAACATGCCAGGTAGCAGTCAAGGGATAAGCTACCAGGTCATCTTAAGTTTTATTAGATGTAATTTAGATGTTTTAAAAAATGGGCAGTTAGTGTAACTGAGTCCCGCAAGATATTTAATTATTTTCTCTACCCATTTCAAAAGCTGGAAGTTGTTGTATTCAAAGACAGAATTTTGATACTTTGCTTTTTAGCAGCCTTTAACTTTTATTGTTTAATCAAAATGCAATCTTTTTCTAAGCAAATCGATGTCTTAATGGAATGGATTCTGAGCACATATTGATCTGAGCAAAGCTATTTAATATATGTTTCTTAATCCCTATAAATATCTTAAAGTTTGATTTGAATTCAATGGTCTCGTATGCTAAAATTTAGATTAAAATTAGGACAATCTTAAGTCAACTGGCACCATTTTAAACAGTTTGAGCAAAGATGTTGCATTTAAAGGAGGTTTCGATGGAGTATACTATTAGTTCCATTTTGTGATACCTTTGGTTTCAACTTTCAATTACTTTGATAGAATTTCTTCTCTCCCTACACCTTTTCTCTCTTTTTTCAGTTTTCTTGTCATGTCCCCTTTTTCCACAATCTATGTTGTGGTCCAACATGCCCATTACCTATCACTAGCATTCCCCCTGATCCAAATTTTTGTACGAGTTCTTCCCCTTTATCTCTCATGCATTTGCTTAAGATCCCCAAATTTCTAAGTCTAGAGGCATGGTTCATTTTCTAAGTCAATTTAAGCTGCTGGAGTTGCCAAGTTTCCCTTTCCGGCATGACTTTCCTCCCAAGTCAGCTTTCTTCTATACTTTTGTTGGATTTTCGGACTTTCCCATTTAGGCATACCTCTCAAACATTCCCAACCTGCATTACCTTCACCTATCTGGCTATCAGACTTGTCTATCCCATCATACCTCTCCACCAAACCCTACTTCGTCACAAGCCTCTGATGGAGAGTTGGATTTCCTCTCACCAACATGCCTCCCTTTAGAACCTCAATCCCTAACTTGTGGTACAAGTCGTAGGGTATCCCCGACATCCCAACTCTGACACTCTCGTCATTTCAAACTACTCATCTCACCTACCTCCCTACACGACCGGACAGCCATTAATGCACAAGGTGATGACACTTCTTCTAAGAGGATTTCCACAAGCACAAAAATATCATTTAATATTGAGGACGTGCCTTCATGTGTACACTAGTTGTGCAAACAAAGAAGGCAACTTCAACTACGATTTAATAAGGTAGATAGGATTTCATACCCTAAGGGACTCTTGCGATTATTGCCAAGAACAATTATAGTTCATAGGGGACATTTCTCCATGCCTCCCAAACACATTTTGCACATGTAAGGACCATTCTAGGCATGATTCAAAGGGAAATGACACTCAATCAGTATGGGCAGCCCCAATTGCATGCTAATCTTGGGATGGAGGCCATTGTTGTAGGCTTCAACACCCTTTCTATGTGTGTAACAAGCCAAAAGGAAAGACAAAAGGTACTAGGACAAAAACAAAAACCCAAACAAACCTTACCTGAAATAGCAATGAGCATTCATTGTTTAAGCTTCCAAATCTGAGGACGAAAACCCATAGATCTGTGGAGATCAAAAGATGAAATCCCTACAGATCTCTTGTCAAAGGACAGAAAACCTTTAATTGAAGGAGCAGTCTCACCCAGAGGTCGAGTTCAAACACTAATGGTGGCGATATCAAACAATACCTTATTACTCAACACTTGTAGTTGTCGAGCATGAAGAACCTATATTCTCCATTGCTTTGGTGTGTTGTTATGGCATGTGGGTTGTCTTCCCAACCTGTTATTGTAAGGGGAGCTGGAAAATCCCCATTTCGGCCCTTAACAGCCCTTGTAGACTTCATTTCTACCATTAATATCAATTTGGTGTTCAAATCTGATATGATAATCTAGTAAATGTGTTACATTTGCATTTCATCTTCATCTCGTTGAAGAGCACAAAAGATTTACTGAGAGGGGGGGGTGAATCAGTAAATCAACACACACTTTTAACTATTAATCTTTTTCAAACTTATTAAAATCAACTTTTGATATGAACCAATTTACACAAGTTGACACAACCTTATTGAAATGATTTTTACAAGGAAGCAAGCACCAACCTACTAGATTTACAAGAAAGATGATTTAGTAGGATACAACCTACAAGGAACACCTAAACCTTTACAAATTTAGTAGGCACCTACCTACGAGGAGCACCAACCCCTAATGCAAGGCAACAAACCTTGACTTGATGGATGTAAGATGACTGCCTTCAATCAGATCTGCGCTGTCCCTATCCTCCAATCTGCTTTATGTGATGAAAGATATCACCCTAAGCCCACACAAGAAGATGGGACTCTTGACTGAACTGCTTATTCTCTACAACCACACTTTTTGAATCTGATTTGAATTATATTTATACATATTCTGATCAATGATTATGACTTTTTGTTCAAGTGATGTGTCTCTTAGAAACAGATTGCTTTTCTTTAAACAAACGTATCACTTCAGAAATGAAGTTTTATTAATGTGTCTCTTTATCACAAACAAATCACTCCTCCTTGAACAAGTGCGTCACTTCAAAATTGACATTTTATCTTACATATGAATTTCTCAAATTAAATTGCACCTTTGCTGAAGACACTTCTTTTGGAATTTTAGATGCGTCCTTTTGTTAAGTTTATGTCTTCTCAAAACACGTCTTAACAGACCCGACTCTTCAAAAAGCAAAAGGATTCTCTTCAAGTGAGGACGTCTGAGTTTGATACACACGTCTCTTAGAAAGACGTCATGACTCTTCAGAAAAATCTTTCTCTACTAAAACACGTCTTCAGAAAGACGTCTCTTAGAAACACGTCTTAAGCACGTCTTAACAAATCATTAGATTATATCTTTTTGTTTTAATCTTTAAAAGACACGTCCAACAACCAACATCTCTCTTTAATTCGCAACTCTTCATTGATTTGTTTTTTAACAAATCGTTCTTTCCAACGTACTTCTTTGATTCGCAACTCTTCATTTATTAACAAACCGTTCTTTATTTGAAACAAATTGTTCTTTAATGTTTGACAAACATTCTTCAGATTTAGTCAATCGATTTGTTTCATGCTTTCCAGCTCATCCTTTGCAATTCGGAAAATATGAACAAGTTCCAGATTTAACAACTTTTATCGAACTTGATATATATTAAAGAGATCTTCACATTTGAAAGCTACGAAGTCTGCAAAAAGATCTTTGATCTGAATTTCCTGTTCTTTAAACCTGAGCATCAAAAAACAAGTTTGAATGCTTCAAATATCTCTATCGGTAGCATTCTTTTGTTTTTACTAAGAAGATCGAATTCTTTTAGTAGTATAGCAATCTTTTCTCCTTTGATTCAACTTTATCATTCTTATTCATCTTTAATAGTCTGATTAGGCTCTTTGTCTTGACATCAATGACAATTCTTCTAACACTCGTGAGTCATCTACAACATTAGGGTTTACTATTAATAGTTAAAATTAAAAAAAGGGAATGTTCTAGGTCTGCTAGGGTTGGATAGAGCATATTAGGGTTTGCCATTTAAGGCCCAATAAAGAAGTTTGACACAAAGCATCGAGATTTTTAGACTAAAATGTAAATATTAATATAATCTTGGGTTTTATAAAGTTTTGGTTAATTATTTAGCCCGAAATGTATTTGTCCAAGACAAAGAATATTTGTTGAATGTTTTAACTAATGCTTCTAGTAATATTTGGCTCCGGACATTACAGTGGTATCAAAGCTAGTTTTCTTCTGAGCCTGTGAACCATGGTATTCCTAAAATTGCTCTAGTGGAACAAAAGCCCTTCAAGAGCCAACTATATTGAGAACAAAGGTGATGATGATGAGCAGCAAAGAACAGTGAGTGGTTTTGTTGACAAAACTCTCTGTCCCACCTTCCTACAATCAAAAAAAGACATTCCTATAGTAGGGATTCAAACTTCAGTGAAGGAAGACATCATGGCTGGTTATGCAGAATATAAAACACTCCCAATAGAGATACAAAAAGCAATGTCTTTCCAAGATTTCATGAAAATGAAGGGAGTTAGAAGTACAAGACGACAAAGGAAACAAGATATAGTGAACAAACCCTTACAAAAAAAAAATTCAACCACAGAATGGCAAGCAAACTCCAATTCAAGTTGAAACATAACAAGATGAGGGAAAGTCAAAGGGGGTTAAAGAGGAGATCACTGAGCATGGCAAAGAGAAAATGCCCTTGCAGAATGAAGAGCATTTAGACCTAGAGCCACAACCAAGACAAAAATATAAATCATTTCCTAAGGCACCCTATTGCAGCAAATCAAAGGGAGTCCCACACAAAAAAATAAATGAAGACACCAAAAATGAGCTCAAGAGGAAGCAGCTCTGTTTTTCTTGCAAGGAGTCATGGACTCCTGGTCATAAGTGCCCTGGCACGGAACAAATGCACTACACTAAGGTAGTGCTGGAATAGTACTCAGACTCCAATGAGCCAAAAATAATTGTGGATGTAGAGGATTGTGTACCAAATAAGGTAGATAAAGAAGAAAGAATGGAAATTGAAGTTCATCCAACTGCAAAGAAATACATAAATCCCTTATATGAAGCAGAAACTGATGAGAAATCTGCAACATCAAAATCACAGCAGTACAACTATCCAAATCCTCAAGTTGCTAGCACAAAGCACATTACCTTGGGCTTGGAAGTTGGAGTGGTTGATGTTTTTATCCACTAGGAACCAAAAAGATTTGTCTAATTAACCTCATCAAAGAAGAAAAAGCTATGCACCCGAATCATTCCTATGAGTGCAATTTAAAAGTTGAAGGAAACAGTCATGGCATGGATCCTGTTAGAACATAATATTATTAGGGGTAAAACCCTTACAATATATAATGTTCTTATTATAACGCCTTAAAAGCATTTATATATCTTGTAAATAATTAATAAATTAATGAACTATTAAATAGTTCTTAATTTGGGGCAGGGGACCTAGCTCGATTGGCTAAAGCATCCTGTTGCAGGCAAGAAGTCACGAGGTCTAGTCTCCCCCCAAACCCGTGGTACTGGAGGGCGTGTCACGCCAACGCCGCCGGTCACGTGAAAAAAGTTTACCAGGCGCACTGCAGTTTATAGGGGGACGGATACCCGACCAATTCCTGCAGTCTATTTTTTTTTTTTTTTAAAGTTCTTAATTTATTAATTATGAACAAGGTTGTTATTGCAAAGGTACGGTAACTACCCTTTCGGATAGTTTTCCAACCTTTCTCCCTATATTTAAGGGAGGATTCCTAACCATTTGAAGGAATGAAAAAAATATATATGTTACATTTTGGAGAAAATTGCACGAGGCCTGTAGAAGTTTGAAGAAGAGTATTCCCCGGTTATGTCTATTTTTTAATAGACTATTTTGTAAGTGTTCTTATAATAAAAGATGCTATTTTAGCGGGGTTTTTTTACCAGTAATGGTTTTCCCCACGTAAATCTTGTGTACTGTGCAAATTCATTGTTAGTTCTTATTAATCTGTTTTCTAATAATTTTAAATGTTAATACTTATAATATATTTAATTATCATAGTTTAAATATTTTACATGTTCAAACAGATCCACTTTACACTATGTCCTTTCAACAATTTTGTCAACGTGGAAAGTACTCTAAGCATGGGGAAAAGATTAAAAATACTATTCGTAGCAAAGGAAATCAATTCTTATGCTCAAATACAAAATTGGCTAGCCCAAGGGAGTGGAATCCAGGTATTCAGGGCATTCTCATGATTCATCTTGGTGAAGGGTGCAACAATCTGCTATCATACTGGTTGTCAGCAATGACAATCAAGAATATATATTCATTGCCCAAGATCTATGATGAGTATGTAATGGGAAAACTAAGGATCATGGCAGTGGATGAGTTCAATCAGACCAATTTTCTTTGTCTTTCTTTGAGGCCTAATCCAATTAAAGAGAATACATATGTGAGTACTAATACAAGTGTACCCAAATAGCAGTGTAGAGGCAAGCATAATGCAAGAGTTTTTGGAGTCAAGGACATAAGACTTGCCAATCCTCTCCATCCTCAACCAATCTTGGAAGATGGAAATTGCAATATTGTGCTACATCATGCACCATATCCCTATTAAAAAGAAGAAATCGTGGAGCATGAAACCCAGAAAGAACAATTAGAGATGCAAAAGAGTGAGGAGAAACAGATCATCCAAGGATCGAATGCAAGTAAAGGTATCTCTTTGACTTCTGATAGTAAAGACTAGAACTCTGAACAATTATATGAAATCAGATTGAGGAATCCAAATAGTGGACTGAGTCACATGAAGGTTCGCATTTTTTATGGATTCAATATCATTGTCCCTAATAGAGTTATCATACCATGCACATGGACAGATTGGCCACTCAATGTAACCATGGGAAAGCATAAAGTATGTGATGAATTTTATATTGAAATAACTAATATGGTTGTGTGTTCAGTGGCTGCATTCCATTAGTAACCTTCTACAGAATCAGCATAGTGTGGTGTTCCATAAAATATTCCTAGGATCATTATCAAATGAAAAATTCCCAGAGGTCATAGAGCTAGAAATTGGTTGCAAGCATATCTCTATCACTCCTAATTTCTCAAAGACTTATTTGCAAACAAGCCACCATCAGATCTATGTTCACAAGGAGTATATGCACAAGACGACTTTCAAATGCCTCTTGGGTCACATTGAGTCCTTGATGATGTTACCTAGTTTGACAACTACTCCGACTACCTTCCAATTTAGGGAGAACCAGGTATTCAATGGTCAATTGAGACAATTTGTTTTGATAAATCTTTATGGTGCTGTGATTTGTAGAAAAGCATGGAAGGATAACATGAAGTACCTAAGTCTGCTTGTTAGATTTCTAGGGAAGCAGGCTTCATTTGTAAAAGAATTTAAAAGTGGGTTTGAATACACAAATGTGTTATTTGTGGATCATGCTCTTATTGTTCAAGGCACACAAGCAAAGCGGAGGATAATTCAAAAATTTCTAGGATGGTCATCCCCTCCTGCACTAACTATATTGAGAGAATCTTTGAGTTTATGCAACCATGATAGGTCTATTGAAGGGCTTTCACATACAGCAGCACCCTTAACCAACATGACAAAGAAGGGAGTTCATGAAAAGATGGATAGAATACAAGAAGCTTTTGATAAGCGTACAAGGGTAATCAGCCATATCTCATCTTTTCCATTTCAAATTTCTTGCATCCATGTGTGGTAGATGCTACAAGATATAAATGGGAAGAAGAAAGTCAAACCTCAAGAAGAATGAGAATCTACTACTGACAGAGCTAGCGAGACTTAGGAAACAAAAAAAAGTTCTAAGATGCAAATACTAACCTTGGAGGAGCAATTGCAAGTTAGGGAACACAAGCAACATTAAATGTTTGCATTTTTGGCTAAAGCTATGCAAAGGCCAGACACCCTAAGCTGCCTGAAGCAGCTAACAAAAAAGGGAGAGTACCCAAAAATGAAGTTGCAGACTAATGGGAGTAGCAATAAATGAATCCTTGTTCCAAGTCTTAGGTGTTGGGAGAAAGCAACGGGCAAATGACTTTGCAGCACCTTATGGAAGTCACCAACCGTACATGGTAAGAATAAGTGTTGGCTGCCAAAAAACATGCACCAAGAACCAAAATGAAGGTGGTTTCCAACCATCAATTTGTTCTCAATATTTCCAGCTCCATTTGTGACTTCTCTGCAGTCATAGAAGGAATTTTAGTCACATAATGGAGGAGTTTTCAGGCCATTACCATGGCTAAATAGTTTTCAACTAGTATAAGGCGATTTTCTGCCTTTATTTTCCTGATTTCAAATAAATCAACTCTGTTTTGTAGCCAGGCTGCTATGTTCCTATCAATCATTTCTATAATCTTGTACTTGGATGGGTGTTATCTTTCATGAGCAGCAATAGCTCTCCAAATTTGAGGAGAAATTCTTTGCTTAATGTTGTGTGTAAAAGATCTCACCTATTGTGGTCACTAAGTGCAAGTATTTCAGACTACACATTGCTGTTTTGGAGAAATCTCAAGCAACCTATGCTTATTACAACCATTTTCCAGCCCACAAACAATTTGAGCCACACCAATTATCAGAGTACAACTCGTGGCATCATGGTAAGAATTTGTAGAACACAAGGAATTTTTTATGACAACAATCCAAGGTAGGCAAGCATACTTTGAGCATGCCACAGTTACAATCCAAGTGAAAAGAGATAGGGTTTTGCTGCACCCTCCATATTAAGGAAGTTGCTGACACAATACAAAGACACTTCAAGAATGTCAACAAGCTTGATCGAAGAAGCTCAAATTCAAATTCATCTTGACAAGGACACGATCTAAGAAAAATTGAAAGAAGTGATGCTCACATTTTGCAGCTAAGTTGCACATGGAACAAGACCAAGATTGCTATCAACCTAATGTCCAACTTTGGAATTGTTATCATCATAGTTCACAGAATCGGCGAGTAATCGCCGAGCCCGCGAGTACTCGTAGGTTTGAAACCCTTGCCAGTTACTTGTGGATTTACTCACAAGCCCTAGGGCCTGAAAATTCGCTGATAAAACTCCAAAAACTCACCGATTTTTCCGGAAAAACTCGTCAATTTTTTGCCTGAAAATCGCTGGCAAAAAACGTAGGATAAAAAACGTGTCAAGAACGCAATTTTGATGCGTTTTTTTCTCTTTGAACCCTCAAAAATGCATTGTTTCTACACACCATCTAGGAGGATGCAATTTTACTTGGCTTTGGCGATCTGAGTGAGGGAAAAGGACGCACGATAGGAGAATGCAAATCGTGATTTCCTAGCCCAATAGGAGGAAGCGAATCTGCTTCATGGGGTTGGGATGCGATTTTGGCCTATAAAAACTATAAAAACCCTGGTGAGTTGACCTTACAAACACATAGCAGTTGGAGAGCAAATAATTTTAACAAAAATGTGTCAAATATATAATTTCTCCCTTAATTGATAAAATTGTGAAAATGGTGTGCAGGATGAAGTTTTGTGTGGTTTTGAAGGCCTTATTTTGGGCTTGGTGGCAGAGGCGTTGGCCCTCGACCCTACGAGGGGTGTTGGCCCTCGACCCCCACTGCCCCCAAGCCCCTGCACCCAACTAGGGGTGTTTCCCCCAAACCCCCACCAAACTCGTTTGATTCATTTTGTAGCTATATTTTCCATAAAGTTTATATTTTTTCAAAAAATTATGTTTTTTTCAAAAATTTAAGTTTTTTTAAGGTGTCATGTTTTTGTTGAGTACTCTCTAAGTCAATTTTTTTTTACTTGCTAAGTACTCTTTGAGTCTGAGTTTGCGAACTATGGTTATCATCATTGTTCCTAGCTATTATCTTAATCATTTACAGCCACACAAGCGCTATCCATTATGGGATTGAGTAAAGAATACCATCCAAAGTTAAGAAGAAATTGTTTTGGACACATCCACCATGTTGAAGAAATCATGGACTTCAAATGAATACCAGAGTAGTGCAGAATAAGAATGTTGAAGTAACTCCCAAATTAGATACTTGTGCAAAGAGTCACCAACAAAAATCGGGAGGTAAACATATGTGGCAGCCTTGGGTCTTGTGGGAGATTGTAGATATTTTCATTCATCGTCATGTCAAAAGGAGATGTATGGAAGATTGGTTGCTTCCATATTTGCAGAGAATTTCAAACAAGAGGAGATAGAGACTTGAACTTACAATTGCTTGAGGGAAAGCAAATTCAAGCAAGATGGACTTGTCAAGTCCCCTTTTTCCACAATCTATGTTGTGGTCCAAAATTCCCATTTCCTATCACCACCAACATTCCCCCTGATCCAAATTTGTGAATGAGTTCTTTCCCTTCATCCCCCATGCATTTGCTTAAAATCCCAAAAATTTCTAAGTTTGGAGGCATGGCCAATTTTCTAAGTCAATGTAAACCATCAAAGTTGTGGAGTTTGCCTTTCTAACAGGACTTTCCTCCTAAGATCGCTTTCTGCTATACTTTTGTCAAAGTTTCAAACTTCCCCATTCAGGCATACCTCTCGACCATTCCCTTCACTAGTTCGGCTATTAGACTTGTCCATCCCGTCATACCTCTATTGAACAAGACAACTAAGAGTGGGGGGGGAGCGGGGGTGAATCAGTTGTAACAATTTTAACCTTTAAAAACTTCCACCAGAGATTAGATCTATTATCATTCACAAATCCATTGCTCTGCTAATATGATTAATCATTAAGTGTAAAAGTAGAGCCAGACACTGAAAGAAGCAAAACCATACACACAATAACACCAAATTTATGTGGAAAACCCAATGACGAAAAACCCACGGTGAGGATTAGCTCACAATATAAGGAATATCAAAACCGAATACAGAGGCTCACTACCAAAACAAGACTTACTGTCTGAAACAGGACTCATTGTCCAACCAGGGTTAACCACCTAGAGGGCTCACTGCCACAGAATTACAAAGAAGATAGAAGAGATTTGTTACAGAGAGAAAAACAATCTCAGTGCATTGGAGATTTCCACCACAGTTTGCTCACACCCTTGCAGACATGCTTGAATGATAGACTACACCTTTAGCTCACTACCTCTGGAAACTCACCACTAAATTTCGCACTGATCTGCTCAAGCTCACTTCACACACACACTGTTTCACATCTATCTTGCTCTTGTCGTTCATTCACAAACATCTCAACTTATATTTATACCATCTTCAACTTTGAAACTCATGCAAAGTTGACCACACACCATTTGTAATTACAAATTCAAATTAGATCGGCACCAAAACATTCTACGATGGAATTAGAATGAGGGCGACCAAATTACACACTTAATGAGGACCTAAATAAGTCCTAACACGCTTCCATAAACTTCTTGAGTAGTGTTTAACACAAGGTCGGCCAATACCAGTGTAAAACACATAAATCAATTACGCACATGCTACCTTAACACAACCCAATCTTCCAGATAACAAATTTCACTTGAACACGACCTCATCAACTTATCCTAAAAACCACAAGTCATAAAACCCAAACAAGAAGGAATCTGGAACAACTACATTTCTCCCAGACCTCGGCCAGATACACAGAAAGGCACAATTCACAACTGGTAAACATAACTCACATTGTACAACGATCCACAAACCCAAAATTTGGATATAGCAACTTCCAACAACCATGAACAATACCTCCGATCCTCACTAGCGTAGCAACAAATCCTAAAGCAAAACCCGAAGCAAACAATGAATACCTACAACCTTTGTTTATTACAATTTTCTCAATAGCCTCGACATATATAGCCAATAACCAACATTCATGACATCAATGACAACAGCAACCAGTTGACAACTAGTTAACCAATTGACATCAATGAGAACACCTTCATACTTGCAACAATCTCCCCCTTTGTCATTGATGGCAACACATGATGTGAAAAAACATCAAAGACAACACAACAACACTGAACCATCAATCTCCAAAAGTGTTTTCTCCTCCTTACTTTTTTTTCACATGATACTTTCTACCCCTCTAACATCAATGGCAAAGGCAAAAGATATTTTACATAGTTTTCCCCTTTGACATTAAGAACATTTATCAATACAAAATACTCCCCCTTAGGAGTACACCCAAACAACTGCACAATGACAACACAAGATACTACCTGCTCCCCCTGAGAGGTAGCCACCAAACATCAATCCAGAAGAAAGATAGTGTTGGCAATACAAGGGCAAACAACTGAGGGGGAGGGGGGCTGCGGGGGTGAATCAGTTGTCACAGAAATTCAAAACTTATTCAACTTATTAACCTTATTCTCTCTTTTGATTGTTAACCATGAAAACATAAATCATCAACACATCATAAACACACATAACACCAAAAAAAATTTATGTGGAAACCCTGTTAGGGGAAAAACCACGGTGGATGTCAGTCCACAACATTATACCCTATTAAAAGTATAATGAAAATGAAATATAGGGAATGTACATGCATTTAGGCACACTGCCTAGAGCTCACTGCTCAATTACAAAGGAAGACACACTCTCTTACAAAGAGATTCGGATTAAAGCCATCCGGATTTTGAACTGAGAAAATAGCATCTGCTAATGCTTGATTATAGTTCCAATTAAGCACATGAACACTTCTTCACTCTTCACACTTTTTCACAATTCTTCACACTCTGCTCTGCTTTCAAATGATTTAGAACATCATTCGCGCACACACAGAAGCACACCTTTCTCACTTAAATTCAAATAAACAATCGCTCTTATATATCTGCAACATGAAATTTCATCGCTACAAGTCGACCACAAAGAAATAATAAAATGAATATAAATTGTCGGCCCAAAACATTAAAGATTATCAATGCGAATCAACTAAGGTCGGTCAAAACTTAGTGAGGACCCAAATCAACATCTCCAGCACAAAGACACTTCAATTAATTTCTCCTCGAAGATCCACAACATGCTACAAACACTATGTCGGCCAAGAACAAGAAAAACATGAACATGCAAGAGAAAATCGCCAACCATGATCACAACAATCAATGCGGACATGCAACAAAGATAGAACACGATCTAGAAACATTCACAAGCATCACGAATCACAAGAGAAGCATCCGCAGCAACTAAACTAACTGAAATAGCATCATCTTCAATCAGGAACACCAACTGAAGAAACAAAAAAACTATCTAAATGGAAATCTTCATAACTCGATCAAATCTTCATGCGGATCTCTGAAACTTGACGTGGATAAGCTAGTTACACTCAGCAACAAACCCTTTAGTCCACAACCTCTAATCAACAACGTACAAAAATAACCACCATATTGAACTTCACTTCACCATTGACAACCTAGAACTCATTTATTATAATTTTCTCAATATCCTCGACATATACAGCTTCAAATACATTTATGTTAATAGTGTTGACATCAATGACAACCACATATCATCAACACAACCACAACATCCAACAAATAGATCCATACATCCACTAGACTGATGCATCTCCATAAGCATCTAGTTCAAGAAAGGAAGGGGAATAACCCCTAACTTCTCCCAGAGATACTCAAAAGTATCTTTAGGAAGAGCTTTAGTAAATATGTTAGCGATCTAATCCTTTGTAGGCACATACTCAAGCTTTACTTCATTCTCCATGACCTTCTCTCTCAAAAAGTGATACCTGATAGATATATGCTTTGTTCTTGAGTGCATCACTGGATTCTTTGAAATGTTAATTACATTTGTATTATCACAAAAGATAGAAATGGGATCATCATACATTACTCTGATATCCTTCAATGTTTGTCTCATCCACAAAACTTGTGTGCAGCAGGATGTTGCAAATATACTCAACCTCTGCAATGGATAAGGAAACTGAATCTTGCTTTTTACTTAACCATGACACCAATCTACAACCAAAAAAGAATGCACTACCACTTGTACTTTTTTTGTCATCAACACAACCTACCCAATCTACATTTGTATAAGCACTTAGTGTAAAGTCAGTATCCCTAGGATACCATAAACCATAATTCAGAGTGCCATTCAAATATCTGAATATCCTCTTAAACATCAGCAACATGTGTTTCTTTAGGGTCTTCTTGAAATCTAGCCACAAGACAAACCACATGCATGATATCAAGTCTAGTAGCAATTAAATACAACAGTCCTCCAATCATATATCTGTATTTGCTCTAATCAACCTTAGGTGAATCATCATTTTTACTCAATTTGCAGCAAGTCACCATAGGAGTGCATACCGGTTTGGAACCATCCATCCCAAACTTCTTCAACATTTCTTTTACATACTTTGACTGTGAAATAAAAATTCATTTTTCTATTTGATTGATTTGCAGCCCTAAAAAAGAAATTCATCTCACAAAACATAGACATCTCAAACTCTTTTTGCATCTCTTCAGCAAACATATTGCACATTGTTTTATTTCCTCCAAAGATAATATCATCAACATATACAACTACTATCAAGATTGTCATTTTCAATTTTGAAATTAAAATTGCTATCTGTCGTACCTTTATTGAAACCTTGTTGAATCAAATATCTTTCTAACCTTGAATACCAAGCTCTAGGAGCTTGCTTTAATCCATATAAAGCCTTCTTTAATCTGCAAACCATATCCGGTTGATCCGACAACTGAAATCCTTCTGATTGTTCCATGTAGACTTCTTCTTCCAACTCACCATTCAAAAATGCAGACTTCACATCCATCTGATAAACTTTAAAATCTTTATAAGCAGAAAAAGCTAAAAACATTCTGATAGCTTCCATCCTTGCCACCGGAGCAAACGTCTCCTGAAAATCTATACCTTCTACTTGTGAGTAACCCTTACACACAAGCCTTCAACTTGTTTCTGAATACCCATTTTGATCCAATTATGTTTTTATTTACCAGTCTAGGGACCAACTCCCAAATTTGATTCTTCTCAATCTGCATAAGTTCTTCTTCCATAGCTTTCATCTAATGCTCATCTTTACATGCTTCACTCACTGTCTTAAGTTCAACTTCAATAAACACAGATTTATTTCATCAGCAACAGCAGCTCTACTTCTTGTCAATACTCTATTTCTCTTGTCTCCAATGATTTGATCTTTTGAATGATTCTTTTGCACATATTTAGGAGTCTTTGGGGACACCACCGGAGCCTCTTCTTCTTCATTCTGCTTTTCTTGTTCTTCAACAACTTCTTCAACTTCTATGAAATCAAGTTCATCTGATACATAGCCATCAACTTCAATTGAATTCTTTAATGCTTCATCGACCTTGACATTTGTGCTCTTTACAATCTTTCTTAGCCTTTTATTGGACATCTATAAGCTTCACTTCTAGTAGAGTATCCAAGGAAGATACCTTCATCACATCTAGCATCAAACTTCCCTAAATTTTCTTCATCCCTTCTAATATAGCATTTGCTTCCAAATACCTTGAAATACTTGACAGTAGGAATTCTTCCACACCATAGCTCATAGGGGGTCTTAGTATTGTTAACTTTTGCTTGAACTTGATTGAATACATAAACAGCAATGTGAATAGCCTCTCTCTAGTAAATTTCCAGTAGACCTACCTCTATTATCATTGATCTAGCAGCTTCTTGAATCTTTATGTTTTTTCTTTCAACACCTCCATTCTGCTGAGGAGTTCTAGGAGCAAACAACTGTCTTCTTATTCCATGAACTTCACAAAACATGTTAAACTCATTAGAGGTGAATTCACCACCTCTATCAGACCTTAAACATTTCATTCTCAAATTTGCTTCATTCTCAACCATAGCCTTAAATGCCTTGAATTTATCTAATGCATCAGATTTCTCTCTAAGAAAAGTAACCCATGTATATCTAGGGTAATCATCAATCAAAAGCATAAAATACCTGTTACCTTGTAGGCTTCTCACTCTTGTAGGACCACAAAGATTTGTACGAATCAAATCCAGTAGTCCAATAGTAGATTGTTCCTTCAACCTAAAGTTGTTTCTAGCTTGCTTTCCAAACTAACAATCCTTGCAAATAGCATTAACAGGCTTTGTAATCCTTGGTAAATCTTTCACAGCTTGTACAACACTAATTCTTATCATATTGTCAAAATTCATGTGACACATCCTTTGGTGCCAAAACCAACTGTCATTAATCTAAGACATAAAACAATGTCCATCAGCACCCTTAAGTCGATAAATATTTCCTTCAAACTTCTTTTCAGCGGCAATCACTATTCCGGATCCTTTCCTGATTTCACATCTCTCATCCTCGAATACAAGATTATATCCTTTACTACACATCTGTTCAACACTCGAAGAGATTATGCCTTAAACCCTTAACATAGTAGACATCATCAGTATTATGCTTGCCATCAAAACTTACTGAACCTATCCCACAAATCTTAGCACCAGTATCATCTCCAAACTTAACTAAGCCTCCATCATATTTTTCAAGTTTAAAAAACTTACTTTTATCACTAGTCATGTGATGTGAACAGCCACTATCAACAACTCAGTAGTTTTTTTCCTGTTTAGCATGAAGAGCAGAGATTACAGTATCTTCAACTTTCTCCAGAGCACTTTCCTTTACCTGTCTTTCAATGTTAGCAGGAGAAGATTCATCTTTTATAGCCAAGAACATGCATTCATTATCATCAAAATTTCCATAATCCGATTCTTCATCAGAAATACCAGCATCTTCATTCACATAATATGCTCTCTTAATCATCTTCCCTTTGTTTTCTTTGCCTACAATATTTATTCTTCTTAGCTCTTTTCAAACATCTCGAAGCATAATGACCAATTCCTCCACAACTAAAGCATTTAAAGGGTAACTTACCTTCATACTTGCCAGAGTCCTTTTTCATTCTTCTTACAAAGTTAGCTTCCACTTCATCGAAGTTCTCTTCATCCAGATCTTCAGCTCTTGTAGCCCTGAAAGCAGTTTCTGACTTGGATCCATTTCTCAAGCTAGGCTTTCTCATTTCAAATGATGTTAGAGTACCCAACAACTGATCTTTAGTATAAGTTTTATAATCTACAAATTCTTCAATAGCAAATGCCTTTTCACTATATGCATCAAGGAGAGTTCTGAGAATCTTCTTCACAATCCTAGATTCATCCACTGTAGCACCAAGTCCTCGCATTCCACCTACCAACTCATCCACTCTCTATACATAGGATTTAATGTTCTCATCTTCAGACATATGCAGGATCTCGAATTGTGCCTCCAAGTTCTGCAACTTTGCTTCTTTGACCTTTTCATCTCCTTCATGAATCTTTTCCAATGTATCCCAGACCTCTTTAGCAATCTTCAGATTTTGGACTTTAATTAATTTGGAATGTGAAAGACTATCCTTTAGAATAAACTTTGCCTTATTATTTGCTTTATGCGCCTTGATCTCATCAGCTGTACTCGGACCATTAGGAGGAGCAATGTATGCAGTCTTGTAAGCTTTCTCAACATCATATCCACAGTATTCCAGATATCCTTCCATCTTTGTCTTCCAGAAGGCATAGTCAATCCCATTGAACCTAGGACACTCAATAGTGATCTTGCTCGCCATCCCGGACCTTCCTTAAGCGGTTAAGCTCTTCTCCAAGGAACCAAGCTCTGATACCAATTGTTGAACAAGACAATTGAGAGGGGGGTGAATCAGTCGTAACAATTTTAACCTTTAAAAACTTCCACCAGAGATTAGATCTATTATCATTCACAAATCCTTTGCTCTGCTAATATGATTAATCATTAAGTGTAAAAGCAGAAACTGAAAGAAGCAAAACCATACACACAATAACACTAGATTTACGTGGAAAACCCAATGAGGGAAAAACCACAGTGAGGATTAGCTCACAATATAAGGAATATCAAAACCGAATACAAAGGCTCACTGCCAAAACAGGACTTACTATCTGGAACAGGTCTCACTGTCCAACAAGGGTTAACCACCCGGAGGTCTCACTGCCACAGAATTACAAAGAAGATAGAAGAGATTTGTTACAGAGAGAAAAACAATCTCAATGCAACGAAGATTTCCACCATAGTTCGCTTACACACTTACAAACATGCTTGAATGATAGACTACACCTTCAGCCCACTGCCTTCGGAAACTCGCCATTGAATTTCGCACTAATATGCTCAAACTCGCATCACACACACACACTGTTTCGCATCTATCTTGCTCTTTCTGTTCATTCACAGACATCTCAACTTATATTTATACCATCTTCAACTTTGAAACTCATCCAAAGTCGGCCACACACCATTTGTAATTACAAATTCAAATTAGGTCGGCACCAAAACATTCTACGTGGAATTAGAATGAGGGCGACCAAAACACATACTTAATGAGGACCTAAATAAGTCCCAACACGCTTCCATAAACTTCTCGAGTAGTGTTTAACACAAGGTCGGCCAATACCAATGTAAAACACATAAATCAATTACGCACACGCTACCTTAACATGATCCAATCTTCCAGATAACAAATTTCACTTGAACACGACCTCATTGACTTATCCTAAAAACTGCAAGTCATAAAACCCGAACAAGAAGAAATCTGGAGCAACTACATTTCTCCCAGACCTCAGCCAGATACACAGAAAAGCACAGTTCACAACTGGTGAACATAACTCACACTGTACAACGATCCACAAACCCAAAATCTAGATATAGCAACTTCCAACAACCATGAACAATACCTCAGATCCTCACTAGCGTAGCAGCAAATCCCGAAGCAAACATTGAATACCTGCAACCTTTGTTTATTACAATTTTCTCAATATCCTCGACATATACAACCAATAACCAACATTCATGACATCAATGACAACAGCAACCAGTTGATAACTAGTTAACCAATTGACATCAGTGACAACACCTTCATACTTGCAACAACCTCTCCACCAAATCCCACTCCATCACAAGCCTCTATTGGAGAGTTAGACTTCCACTCACCAACATGCCTCCTTCCAAAACTCAATCCCTAACTTGCAGTATGAGTCACAAGGTATCCCAACACCCCAACCCCAACACTCCCATCATTTCTCACTACTCATCTCACCCAACTCCCTACACAACCAAACAACCATTAATGCGTAGGGTGATGACGCTTCTTCTAAAAGGATTTCTACAGGCATAAAAATTTCATTTAATATTGAGGATGTGGTTCCATGTGTACACTCAACTATGTAAACAAAGAACACTTCGACTACCACTAATAAGGTAGACAGGGTTTTAAACCCTAAGTGACCCTCGTCGTTATTGTCGAGGACAATTACAATTTGTAGGGGACATTTATCCATGCCTCCCAAACACATTTCCACACATGTAAGGACATTCCAGGAATGATTTAAAGGGAAACAACACTTGATCGGTATGAGCAGCCCCAATCGCATACCAGTCTTGGGATGGAGGCCATTGTTGCAGGTTTCAACACCCTTTCAAGCTTTATAATGCCAGAAGAAAATACAAAAGGTACCATGACAAAAAAACCCCAAACAAACCTTACCCATAATCGCAATGAGCATACATTGTTCAAGCATCTAGATCTAAGGACAAAAACGCACAAACCTATGGAGATTGAAGGACAAAACCCCTACAAATCTCACATTGGAGGATGGAAACCCTTCACAACTAAAGGAGCAATCTCAACTAGAGGTTGCGTTCAAACATTAATGGTGGCGACAGCAAGTAATAACCTATTACTTGACACTTGCTGTTGTCAAGTGTGAAGACATGTATTCTCCATTGCTTTTGCATGCTATTATGGCACGCAGGTTGTCTTCTTGACTTGTTATTGTAAGGGAAGTTGGAAAATCCCCATTTCCACCCTTGACGGCCCTTGTAAACTTCATTTCTATTGTTAATATCAATTTGGTGTTCAAATATGATCTTATAATCTAGCAAATGTTTTAAAGCTGCATTTCATCTCCATCTCATTAGTCATCTACAACATTAGGTCTTACTATTAATAATTATAATTTAAAGGAAGGGAAGGTTTTGGGTTGGATAGGACATATTAAGGTTTGCCATTTAGGGCCCGGTAAAGAAGACTGAAGTGAAACATTGGGATTCTTAGACTACTGTGTAAACACTAATATACTTTTGGACTTTACAAGGTTTTGGTTAAATATTTTGGCCCGAAATGTATTTGTCCAAGACAAAGTATATTTGCTGAAGGGTTTAACTAATATTTCTAATAATATTTGGCTGGGGACATTACATTTCAATATGCCATGTACTGCAAAAACTCTATAAAGTGTAAATTATCAGTTCATTCAGTTTTGTGTGTTTTAGTTTTTGTATGTGTGAGAGACTCTATAACAAGCTTATAAGCCCTATGTGGGTGGTATGCAACTCATGCAATGATCTTTCCAAGAAAATCTAAAACGAGAGGAATCTGGCTTCCTTGTTGCAATCAGGTTCCCTTCCTTGTTTTTGGGTAGAAGTTACCCAACAACACAATGATTCTCCAAAAAAATTCCACAGAAGATGACCCTTACTTGCAGAAGGAGAAGCACGCTAAATGTAAAAGGTTTGAAATGGATTGCAAATAGATGACCTTATTACCTGCCAGAGCATGCATGTCAGGCGTTTAGAGGGAATTGCAGTCCAAACAACTTCAAATGAAATCAGCTAAAGCCAAAACTTAATACATCAGAAATATTTAGTAAGCTGCTTAAAGCACAACTCTTGGGCATACTCGGAACTGTTCCTATGCAACAAATATGATTTTATTGAGTCTCATAATTAATTAACCTCTCTTAAACTAATTGTCCCTGAATATATGGGTAATATGCAAATCCTCTTGTTTAAGCACGTAAGAAGCCTCACTTCCTCTTATGTTTCTATCTTTACTGTGCTATATACACAAAAAAGTAAGAATTTGCAACCTTCCTTGATCCATTTTTATAAGTAAGGACTTGACTACCGATTTAGCAAACTGAGATCAAGGATTTCCCAATTTGAATAAGTAATGTTTTAAACAAATATTATCATATTTGACATGCGTTTGTATGAAAGGGGCTCAAAAAATCAGAAAGTAATCTATACAAAGAAATTTCTATGAATTGTAATCAATCCCATCAGCATGTCTTATACAAACAGAATCAAACAAGCCAACACATCGAGGATCTAGGATATCATAACTATCCATTATAATTTTCAAATTTGCATTGCAACTTAGGTCCTATTCTACATAGAGCTATTCAAAACCCATAAGAATCTGACTTGTCATCATCTATTGGAGAGCTATTTGTTACATCCCACTTGTGCCCTAGCTATTTTGATGTTGTGCCCTAGCTATTTCGATGTTGTTCCCTAGTTATCTCGATGTCGTTTCTCAAGCATGTATATATACATGTTGTTCCTTAGCTTGTTGAATGGAGATATACAATGTATATATAACTGGTTAAATTAAGTTCATTTGACAGATGTTTTCATGCTTACATAGATGCAGATGCAAAGATGTAGTGAGATTTCGGACTAACTATTTGCTTTTGACCTAGTGTTTGCAGGAAGTTATCGCCTCCGAGAAGGGAGGGAAAGTATCATCAGGTACGAGGGGTAATGGAAGAGAAGTCTTATGCCATCTGAAACCTAACCTGTAAGTTTGTGACTGTCATTTGAGTAGGATTGGAAATACAAGCTCAGAGTTGTCAGGTAAACCACAAGGTCAACCCTAGGTGTTAGGATTACGTAACCTATGTTGTTGGTCGTGCAGCATCACCTTGTTATTTCTTTTGAATTTAAAATTAAAAATGAATCATTAAAGGACCTTGAATATTTGGATTGTCTTGGTAAACATTTAAATGGCTCTCAAAAATATTTAATTTTTATTTAATTGATCAAATATAAAAGAATTATACTTATATATTGAAAAATTCAAAACAAATATATATATATATAGGAAAAGGAAGTTACTGAATAAAAGTGTTTATGGTTATAAGACTATTTAAGTCTTTGGTCAGCCCCCACATAAGCAATTCCTAGCAGCTATAAAACGGAGGTGAAATACATTCAAAGGAAGTTTATAAATAAAAGATTAAGCCTTCGAACTTAGGGGGCTGGTAAACCGTGTGAAGGGATATTATCAACGTCACCACCCAAAACGGAGTTGGTGAATGGTGGGAAGAAAATCGTTTGCATGAATAAAATTAGTTATCGATTTTATTGATAAGAAAAGATTAAAATTTGAAATCCGAAAAATGTATGGGGAGAAGGAAGAATGCACGGCAGGAATAGAAGAATACACAGTGGAAAAAGAAGAAATGGAGAGCTGGGAGCAGTAAGAACTGACGGCAGTGAGAAGGAGGAGAAGACGGCAGTGAGCAGGGATAGTTTCTCCAGCTGATACAGGTCATGTTATCAGTTCTTTCTTGTCCTCATTCTTCCGAAAATTTGTACAAAGTATGTATTTATTTAACAAAGAAAAAGAATCAGTAAGACTCTCTTTACTACGTAGCTTATGTTATAGAAAATAAATGAGGAAGAGCAATTGTCTAGAAGTAATAGAACAGTGTAAGAATGTTCATTAAGGCTGTAATCAGCCAATAAGTAAAAGGAATTACTGATTTCATTTCCAGAACCCGTGGGAAAAATATTAAACCAGAAATGTGTTGAACTTGCTTTCAGAGGTAATAATTTAATTTCAAGATTCATACCCGTGAGCATGAAGGAGTAGAAACTAATTCATGCTCATAGGCATGAATGCATGCCAATGAACTTAACGAATCAATTGAAGGAAGATATCATATGGTAGCCTACTTGTTTTAAATAATCACTATGAGCGACCCAGTCCAGTCACGTCAATTTTAAAATACCCTCATGAGTCAATATGCAGTAGCATAAGGGACAAACATGATGGTTTTAATTACATTATATGATTCTTGCCGAGTAAGGTGATAAACTTGACTACATGACTTTGTCATGTTGCACTTATTTAAAACCTTGGCCAAGGTGATGCTATTACCTGATAGTGTCAATCAATTTCTTGCCCCAGATATGCACCCCAATCAGAGCTCAAACTAGTTGGGAGTTGCCTATAGTGTATAACTGACTAGGGATTGTGTAGGGTCAAACACTAGTTTCAGATGGCATTAGAATCTCTTTCCATTACTTCTTTGCGAAGGGTCGGGCCTTTCCAGTAGGAAATAGCATGGGGGACTAGTAAGGCCATGGATGGGCGGAAAAGCGCCCTGATGATATTTTCCCTCCTCAGTTCCAGCAATAAAGGATGAATAAAGTTCCAGATGGATAGGCGGATTCAAGGAAAACTGTAATCTCAAACTCTCTGTATCTTTGTAATGGTTACTTATTCTAAAACATTTCCTTCCAATTATCTTTCGTGCATTTCAATTTGAATCAGCTTAAAGTTCATGATCTTTTTTAAAAAAAATATATTGCTGCTCTGTATCAGTTTATTCATGCATTTCAGTTTATGCAAGTTTATATCAGAATTAAATGTTGCACTTTTATTAGTTGTTAAGTACTAGCTTGTTACATATGGTATTAGAGCGACCGGGTTCGACACTGAACCTAGGGCTCGTCACCACAAGAAAATTAAGGAGAATAAAACTAAAACGAAGCATTTTGGTTTTTTGCCAGGATGTGGATTCCAAACGTAAAAGAGCTCGAGATCCCATTTATTCTCAGCTTTGGAGAGTAACAAATTTGAAAAATGATTATTCATGCTGCACTTCACCCTCTGATAATGAAACCCTGGCTAATGCACTTAAACAACTAAGAAGAGAAAGACAACCTTGGACAGCTTCAAGAATAGAAGCAATGAGAACAACCATAATGGCAAATAAGATACCTAAAACTGAAGACAAATCAGTAACTCTTGTTGTAAACAAAAATGAGTCTAATGACTCGAAAGAACTTCATGTACCCACTCTGGGTTACCAACTAATTCCTTATTCCATGTTAGAAGGGCAGGAAGAGCCCATAACTAGAAGCGACAATAGCTCTTAGATAAGGGGTTGAGATGTATATAATGTAAAAAAAAATTGTAGTACAAATAAAATATCAATTTTGTTGTGTGTAACCTTTGAAACAAATGTATGTAAGTAAATAATGAAATAAAGAGACTAAAAGGATGTTTATTTAACAGGTTAATTAAGTAATTTAAAGATGTCTCTTATGCAAGAAAATGGAGGGGAAACTGGACTTCCAGAGACTCCTACAGCCAAATTAGACAGGCTACTGCTCATGATGCAAGACACCCAAGCCAAGCTTCGTCATTTGGAGCAGAGGGAAGATAGACACACAAGAACTCAGAATGAGGAACATGAGTCTCAGTTTGGAGACAAAAATATTGAAAACAACCACACACATCAAACTGACAGTGAAGAACATACCTTTATTCCAATCTAGTAAAGATAAAACAGTACGTAGTGCCATTTATGATGACATGAAAAAGGTTAAACCACCCCAATATAACGGATCCGAGGCCGATGATGCCACTGAGGCATGGTTAACTGGAATGGAAAAATATTTTGAAATCCAGGATTATATTGAGAATATGAAAGCAGTATGGGGGGCTTACCAACTAACTAGAGAGGCTGCTGGTTGGTGGGAAAACAAGAAAGCGGAGTTAGGCTTGAAGTCTGCCAATGTGACATGGGAGCAATTTGTAGAAATCTTTAGACAACAATGGCTGCCTCAGTTATTTTTTGAACAGAAATTGACGGACTTCCAAGAGCTGAAACAAGGGGAGCTTTCCGTACATGCCTACAAGGAGAAGTTTACCCAGTTGCTCAAGTACGTTCCTCAATTTCAAAAAGATGATTAGTACAGAATTAAAAAGTTTATTATGGGTCTCAACAATTGTATAGGTGGGTCTGTAGATGTTTTGGCTCCTACCACAATGAATGAAGCCTATGAGAAGGCTGAACAAACGCTCAAAAAAGATGACTCCATTAGGGATAGGAACAGAAAGAGGAGTAATTGGTCACAAAATTCTTAGTCATTTAAGAAGAAAGGAGATAACTTCGGATCCAAGAACAAAAATGCAAAAGGGTTTAAGGGAGACCGTCAAGATGGGAGATAGGAGGGGTTTTGATAAATCCAAAGGAGGCAATGTGGAAAATAATAGAGGAACTAAAAAGAGAGGACCCCGGGGGGGGATGTTTTACATGCGGAGGCTAGCATTACACCAATCAGTGTTCCACAAGAAGTTAGGGGGGACAGCAATAGAGGAACCCTTTACCTCCATAGCAGACAGCATTTTAGCAGAGAATCCATGCAACGGTGGACAATAGACAAGCAGAATATCAATTTACCCCGGTAGAGACTCTAGGTATACTATATGGTAACCCCATAACTGTACTCATAGACACAAGAGCTACAGAAAATTTCATTTCTCCTAAATTGCTAAGCAAGTTTCCTAAAAGAGCAAGATTAATGGTTGATTCTTGGACTGTTGAGTATGCCAACCAGTCAAGAGCTCGAGTAGAGCAGTGTTTATTTGAGGCCAAGGTTGAGCTTCCAGGCCTTACCACAGAAGTAGATTTATATGTAGCACCCCTAGGCACCTATGATGTCATTCTAGGTATGAATTGGTTGGGAAAACAAAAATCCAAGGTTAATTGTTATGACAAAATAGCTGAGTGCGAGGATGACCTAGGAAATAAAGTGTTGGTGCAAGGCACTCATCATGAGGTCATGTTGCAACAACTCTCCACCATACAATTAAGGCAAAGTGGAAGGAAGGGTTGTCAGATCTTCGCAATAAAAATGGAGGAAATTCATGAAAACAAAGAAATTGCTTACCATGATGACCTAATGATGTATGGAACCAACTATCTTCAAGGGAAAAGTTCAAGGAAATATGAGAAACCAAAGGAATCTTTTGAAGGAAAATATCCTTATCTTCAGGATTATCAAGATGTATTTCCTGAAGAGTTACCCAGGTTACCACCAAAAAGGATATTCGATTTCTCCATTGAGTTAGTACTAGGAGCAGCACCAGTGTCGAAAGCTCCCTACCGTATGACAACTGTAGAACTTATGGAATTGAAAGCCCAATTATAAGAGTTACTAAGCAAAGGTTTGATTAGACCCAGTGTGTCGCCATGGGGGGCACTAGTAATATCTGTTAAGAAAAAGGATGGAACCCTTCGTCTCTACATAGATTACAGAATGCTAAACAAGTTAACCATCAAGAACAAGTACCCTCTACCCCACATCGATGATTTGTTTGATCAAATGCGTGGAGCAACAATTTTCTCTAAAATAGATCTATGGTCAGGGTATCACCAGTTAAGGCTTAGAGATGAGGATATCCACAAAACAACCTTTAGGACTCGTTATGGGCTATTTGGGCTTACCAATGCCCCAGCTGCATTTATGAACTTGATGAATAGCGTATTCCATGACTGCTTGGATAAGTTTGTTCTGCTATTCTTGGATGATATTCTAATTTACTCTAAGAATGAAGAGGAACATTATCAGCATTTGCAAATTGTTTTATAGCGCTTGCGCGAAGTTAAATGGGAAGCTATCCAAATGCACCTTTTTTTAGAAAGAAGTACAATACCTGGGTCATATCATCTTAGAAAAAGGTATTGTTGTGGATCCAACTAAAATAAAGGCTATAACAGAATGGCCCACCCCCAAGAATGTGCATGAAGTAAGAAGCTTTATGGGCTTAGCAAGCTACTACATGAAATTTGTAATGTTCTTGCGTATAGCATATCCAATCACATCACTCCAAAGGAAAGGGAAAAGTTTTGTATGGACAGAAAAGTGTCAGAAAGCATTTGAGCTCCTTAAGGAGAAGCTAATCATGGCACCAATATTAAAAGTACCAGACCCCAAAGGGCAATTTTTGGTAGTAATTGATGCATCAGGGGAAGGACTAGGTGGGGTACTAATGCAGAATGGGCAAGTAATAACTTATGAATTCCAGAAACTCAAAAGTTATGAATTGAACTATGCACCACATGATTTGGAGCTCGCTGCTATAGTGCATGCTTTACAAATGTGGTGTCACTACCTGCTAGGAAAACCATTTGAGCTCCGATTAGATCACCAAGGGTTGAAATACATATTTACCCAACCTAATCTCAATGCAAGGCAAAGACAATGGTTGGAATTAATCCCATACTATGATTTTGAGATTAACTACATTAAAGGGAAAGAAAATCGGGTAGTAGATGCTTTGAGCCGCCGACGACATGTTAATGCAGTAACCACAGTGCATTCAGATTTTAGAAACCGTGTGCTTCATCAACTAAAAGATGATAGATATTACCAGCAGGTAAAGGTAGCCCTACAACTCAACGCTCAAGATCTAAGGTATGAGGGGTTTAGAATAGAAAACGATGGGTTACTAAGGTATCAAGGTAGAATGTATATACTCAAAAGCACCAAACTTAGAAATTTGATTTGGAAAGAAGTGCACTCTACACCATATTCCGGACATCATGGGGTTACTAAACTTCTAGCAAATATTAAACCCTATATTTTTGGAAGGGAATGAAAAAAGATGCTGCAAGATTTGTGGCAAGTTGTTTAGAGTGCCAGAGAGTTAAGGTTGAACATCAACACCCTGCAGGATTGCTGCAACCCAACACAGTACCTGATTGGAAATGGCAAATAATCAGTATGGACTTCGTCCAAGGATTACCTATGTCCAAAAACAAACATAATGCCATATTGGTAGTAGTAGACAAACTTGCCAAAGTAGCACACTTCATACCAGGAAACTTAACAGATGGTGCACCAACTATTGACTATAAATTTGTGCAAGAAGTATTTTGATTGCATGGAGTACCCGAGAAAATAATATCCAATAGGGATGCCAAAATGACATCCAAATTTTGGCAAACCTTGTTTACAGCCCTGGGTACGCAACTAAACATTAGTTCCACCTACCATCCTGAAACAGATGGTCAAACAAAAAGGGTCAACTAGATACTAGATGATCTTATCTGAATGTATTGCATGGATCAGCAGTACAAATGGGAGGACTATCTTCCCTTAGTTGAGTTTGCTTATAACAACTCCTATCAGTCATCAATTAAAATGGCACCATTTGAGGCACTATATGGAAGGAGGTGTAGAACTCCTATCAACTAGGATAAGCTCAAAGATAGGATAACCCTCGGTCCAGAAATGCTCTCAGAAATGGAAGAGCAAGTAAAGTTGATCAAAAAAAGGTTAGCAAAAGCTAAAGATCAACAAAAAAGCTATACAAATGCAAAACGAACTCCCAGACAATTTGAAGTGGGAGAGAGTGCTTCTTTGCGTCAAACCTCGTAAAAGTGCCATAAAATTTGGAAAATCAACCAAATTTGCACCCCGATATGTTGGACCATTTGAAGTCCTAGAAGTTATCAATCCGACTGCTTATAAAATTGCTCTACCACCAACTCTCACCCGGTTACATGATGTTTTCCATGTTTCAAATCTTAAAAAGTATGTATAATTTTGCACATTTAATTGATTGGAACTCCTTACAGGTACAAGACCTAGGGGTAATCATGATCGAGCCAATCAGGGTGCTCGAGGTACATAAGCATCACTTACATAACAGAGAAGTTACCCAGTGTAAGGTCTAGTGGGACTAGTACTCGGAAGACAGTGCCACTTGGGAGGACTTCAATGAAATGCATCAGAGTTTTCCTCATCTATTTAATGTTTATAACAGTTGAAGTTCTTTCATTATGTTTGGATAAACAATGAAAACTTTTGTTACTTATATGATACTCTAAATCATCAAGGACGATGATTCACAAGCGAAAGGATATGTTACATCCCACTTGTGCCCTAGCTATTTTGATGTTGTGCCCTAGCTATTTTGATGTTGTGCCCTAGTTATCTCGATGTCATTTCTCAAGCATGTATATATATATGTCATTACTTAGCTTGTTAAATGGAGATATATAATGTATATATAACTGATTAAATTAAGTTCATTTGACAAATGTTTTCATGCTTACATAGATGCAAATGCAAAGATGTAGTGAGATTTCAGACTAACTATTTGCTTTTGACCTAGTGTTTGTAGGAAGTTATCGCCTCCGAGAAGGGAGGGAAAGTATCATCAGGTACGAGGGGTAATGGAAGGGAAGTCTAGTGCCATCTGAAACCTAACCTCTAAGTTTGTGACTGTCATTTGAGTAGGATTGGAACTAAAAGCTCAAAGTTGTCAGGTAAACCACAAGGTCGACCCTAAGTGTTAAGATCACCTAACCTATGTTGTTGGTCATGTAGCATCACCTTCTTATTTCTGTTCAATTTAAAATTAAAATTGAATCATTAAAGGACCTTGAATATTTGGATTGTCTTTGTAAACATTTAAATGGCTCTCGAAAATATTTAATTGATCAAATATAAAAGAATTATACTTATATATCGAAAAATTCAAAACAAATATTATATATATATATTTACGTATAGGAAAAGGAAGTTATTGAATAAAAGTATTTATGCTTATAAGACTATTTAAGTCTTTGGTCAGCCGCCACATAAGCAATTCCTAGAAGCTATGAAACGGAGGTGAAATACATTCGAAGGAAGTTTATAAATAAAAGATTTAAGCCTTCAAACTTAGGAGGTTGGTAAACCGTGTGAAGGGATATTATCAACGTCGCCACCCAAAACGGAGTTGGCGGATGGTGGGAAGAAAATCGTTTGCATGAATAAAATTAGTTATCGATTTTATTGATAAGAAAAGATTAAAATTTGAAATCCAAAAAGTATATGGGGAGAAGGAAGAATGCACGGCAGGAATAGAAGAAGAATACACAGCGGAAAAAGAAGAAATGGAGAGCTGGGAGCAGTAAGAACTGACGGCAATGAGAAGGAGGTTTAGACGGCAGTGAGCAGGGATAGTTTCTCCAACTGATACAGGTCATGTTATCAGTTCTTTCTTGTCCTCATTCTTTTGTAAATTTGTAAGAAGTATGTATTTATTTAACGAAGAAAAAGAATTAGTAAGACTCTCTCTCTTTACTAAGCAGCTTTTGTTATAGAAAATAAATGAGGAAGACCAATTGTCTAGAAGTAATGGAATAATGAAAGAATGTTCATTAAGGTTGTACTCAACCAACAAGTGAAAGGAATTACTGATTTCATTTCCAGAACCCGCGGGAAAAATATTAAAACTAGAAATGTGTTGAACTTGTTTTCAAAGAATTTCAAGATTCATAACTATGAGCATGAAGGAGTAGAAATTGATTCATGCTCACAAGCATGAATGGGTGCCAATGAACTTAACGAATCAATAGAAGGAAGATATCCTCATATGGTAGCCTACTTGTTTTAAATAATCACTATGAGCAACCCAGTCCAGTCACGTCAATTTTAAAATACCCTCATGAGTCAATATGCAATCGCATAAGGGACAGACATGATGGTTTTAATTACATTATATGATTCTTGCCGAGGAGGGTGATAAACTTGACTACATGACTTTGTCGTTTTGCACTTATTTAAAACCTTGGCCAAGGTGATGCTACTACCTAATAGTGTTAGTCAATTTCTTGCCCCAAAAATGCACCCCAGTCAGAGATCATACTAGTTAGGAGTTGCCTATAGTGTATGACCGACTAGGGATTGTGTAGGGTCAAACACCAGTATCAGATGGCATTAGAATCTCTTTCCATTACTTCTCTGCGAAGGGCCAAGCCTTTCCAGTAGGAAATGGCACGGGGGACTAGTAAGTCTGTGGATGGGCGGAAAAGCGCCCTGATGATATTTTTCCTCCTCCTCAGTTCCAGCAGTAAAGGATGAATAAAGTTCCAGATGGAATAGGCGGATTCAAGGAAAACTGTAATCTCAAACTCTCTGTATCTTTGTAATGGTTACTTACTCTAAAAGTTTTCCTTACAGTTATTTTTCGTGCATTTCAATTTGAATCAACTTAAAGTTCATGCTCTTTTTTAAAAAAAATATATTGCTGCTCTGTATCAGTTTATTCATGCATTTCAGCTTATGCAAGTTTATATCAGAGTTAAATGTTGCACTTTTATTAGTTGCTAAGTACTAGCTTGTTACACTATTACCCAAAATTAGTGGCAAAATCAAGCGTGCCTTGCCTTGGAAGCATTCCTAAATAAGATTTCTGGTGTGCCACAGTCTTCAAATCAATAAAATCATGGGCAATGTTTCCTTACCAATGGTATAAATTGACCAAGCACCCAGCCAAGTAATTGCAAACTTTTTTAAAAAGTTCTTTTTTTCTCTTGTGAAATCATCCTTGCACTAGAAGCTACAATTTGAACTCTCAAAAGAGTTTTATTAAATATTATTATTAACTTTTCTATTGAAAGAGATGACACAAACTGTGATCTACTCATGACTAAACAAAACAGAGAAGATGTTCATGACTAAACTATTGACTTGCTTGACAAGACATACACACAAAACTTGCCTCATCTTCATCAACTCCAACCAGGAAGAACAATGAAGCATATCGCCTGTAAATCACTTTGTAGTTGCGATGTTCCACAAACGAACACTGTAATTGAAAACAAATAACTCACTGTCATTATTATATCCTCTACAACAAATTTCTATGAAGATTATCAGCTAGGGCACAAATAAAAATTAGAATTCTTGAATTATTCAAATGCTCCCTGAAGAAACAATTATATAAGTCATAATATTTGCAATAGCTGACGTGAATAATATAATTAAAATAAATCTAGAATATGGGAAGTAAAGCAAGCCCGTACATAATTTAGCAAACCTATGATAAAATTTACAGCAGTGACATATCCAGTGAAACAAGATCTTTCAAATGCTCTAATCAGCAGCTGTATGGCAGAATCTTGATGGCTAATGACACTTAGGAGCACTTGGTAGAAATCTTAGTTTGCTAAATACTTCAAAACATGAATCACTTATGTGTGCAAAAAAACTAAGAGAAGAAAACAGATTTGTTCAAGACTTAAGTTTGATAACTGATCAAGTGATACAGGACTATGAGACACTCATCCGGAAGCTCGTGCAAAGACTTAAGTTGGCTCCAGCCAAGCAAATTACATTGGGTAACCTTAAAAGAAGAATCCCTACCCTTCAGTGCAATGCCACAGGCCCACAACATCAATAAATTGAGACTAACAAACCATTTATTATAAACAAAGGAACTGCCTCCTGGTCCCCTTAATATTGGCCACTGCAATGTAACTATTTGACTTGAATATCCAGAAAACTTGGTGGATGAATAATGAGTCAAGAAATTGTTAGGTTAAATCATTAGATAAAACAGTATTTTCTTGGATATATCTATCAATTTTAATTTCTTTAGCTTCTGACATTTTGGAGGCCGCCCAAAGTTAATGTGACAAATTGAATTGAATTCCAGCATGCGGACAGAAACTACACACATATGCATAGTGATATTATTTGTTTGTGATACACATGTAGCCACTAAACTCTTCAAGTTGCCAACAGTAAGCATGGTAAAATATAGTTAAACAAAGAACAATTATTGCAATCTTTATTCTTCCCATACTGAGTTGCTCTAAAACTTCAATACACAAACCAAAGACACTCTCATTCAATGTGACCAAGGAACAGAACCAGCTACTTTACCTAATAAATGAACAGATTAAATGTTAATCAAGGTCATCTTGTCTGAATAATGGGTTCCAAACATTTTGATAGTTGAAAGAAAAGTGAGCAATGTCTAATATTATGTATGCATTAATATAATTTGGTTTATATTTAAGAATGTGATACTTATATTGTCAACCTTTGAGACACTTCACAGAGTGGAGTGAACCTATGTCACATTTGCAGCTTCAGTTTTACTACCTCTAGTATCACTGTGTCGAGGATCCTCATGGTGCCTGCTGAAATTCAACATTTGAAACTGCACAGTAAGAATAAAAAATCCTATGCGCTGAAATTTCATGATCTGATACAGTCGTTACCTACCCTATGTTGCAAGGTCATTCTCAATGATGCTATTCCATAACAGACTTTATAGATCCCACCCAAATATCTAGCAAGGCCATTTTCTGATCTGTATTCTATGTTACTCTATCATTTCCTGCACATGGCAGAAAAGTACTCTGTGAGAACTATGATAAAGTTCTAAAACTCTTCATTCTGGGTTCAGATGAAAAGACTACTCAATGAACACTTAGGTTAATCTAGTGCACAACATGCAACTGAAGCCTCAATTTTAAGTCTATAAATGCATTTACAAGAAAGAGACATTTAAAAGAACCCAAGAGACAATAGAAGCCACGGATTTACATTATAAATTACATCAAAGAAACCACCAAACCATCTGGCTCTTCTTCAACACTTATCCTCTTCCTTAAATGGTGCACAAGATTCCTAAAAGACTGCTCTTCAACAGACATTAGGCAGCCTCATCACAGAAAGACACCCTCAAGCCAGATATCACCCGGGAAAATATGAACATCAAACAGCTTCTCAGCCCAATCAACCTCTTCACTGACTACTACCATACCGAGGAATTCAGAAATTCTTGCCCATGCCAATTCTACTGTCCATGGCTCCTTGGGAACAAAGCCTGACCAAGGGAATGACTCCAGGCAAGGTGAGCACTTGCCAGCTACAACCAAGCCAAATCTCTGGGTTATTCTCCTCAAGGATCTAAAGTTTTTATATTCTTGCAAAGCCTTAATTTCCAAGAGAGCCAAAAAGAGTTGGTAGCAAGAATGTAACTAATTGAAGTTCTACCAAAGTGTAACTGTCTTCATTGCAAAGTGGAACAAATTATAAGTTGAGTGACAGAGGTGGCCGAGAGTTGCATCCCTTTATAATTCAATTGGATTAACTGTCTGAGAAGATGTAGGGGAGTCATTGCTGGATTTGATGCATCAACTCATGCTCTACTTCAACAATCCCCAAGGCAATAATTACAATCAAAAGCTTGAAAGATATGCAACCTCCCCCTCCCATAAACAATGCATTGCCTCAAGTTCTGGGCCATGTGCTATACTTCAACAATCCTCAAGGCAATAATTACAATCAAAAGCTTGAAAGATAGATAAGCAACCTCACCCTCATGTAAACAACGCCTTGCCTCAAGTTCAGGACCAATGTGTATGCCCCAAAGTAATTATAGTCACTTACCTATATTTATTGATATTTTACTAGCTAAATCCAATCACACGCCCAGTGACTAAAGTATCCATGGGTACATCCAATATGTTGATGGAAGCTTTGGAATTTGAGCTCTCATTTTAAAAATTGAAGATGTCTACACAAAATCCACCATAATACATGATGTAACAAAAATAGCCTATATAGGGCATTGCATTCATACCACACTACTCTTGTATTTAAACATGCTACATTCTGCGAAATCACAAACTTAGTCTAGTTTATACAATGAACATGACAATTTTTTGTTAGATAGCCAAGGAAATATTATAGTTGAATTTAACTTCTTATAAGCAACTATACATCTGATATTAGGCTTGTGCTTTTGACTTCAATAACAGTTTTGAAATATAGATTTTAAAATTCAACATTTAGGTAGTAAATCCAAGGGGGCGGGCCATTTGTAAACCAAGGTCCCTAGCCACAACGGGGTGAAGCCATGCTTCACTATACCTGAACTACATTTTTTTATTTGAATCAAACTAAATGTTACATTTACACATCTTCTGCAATAATCAGTCACATGGCACTTGGTACTAATTGGCCAAACCCATTTTTTATGCATATATAAAAGAACATACTACTATAAATGATAAATGTCATACAGGTTTTGCTTTTGGGTTTTGGAAGATCATCACTATTGGGCATAGGAACAGATGAATTTGCATTCAATCAATGTAACAGAGCCTGTCCAAGAGCTTCTGGTCTAATTGTGAGGGAGGGTGCCAGTAAGGGCATCGGCAAGATTAAAATTCCCATCATCATAATAAGGTGAGCCATAACTCTACAAGGCATGTGGCAAGATTGTGATACGGCAACAATGGAACGTATCTTATCATGACCTTATATTTACAAATCATAAAAATGTGATCCAAGCTAATCTTGCAAGCATTAAAGGAGCACATGACATCCGCACAGATTTACCATGGCAAAAAATGTATCAAACTATGAATTTAATAACCATAGATTATCCACATTCTAACTGATTCGACACTGTAAATAAGATTTCATTATAAGATGGTGAAGCAACAAATCTGAGAATCGGACGATTAATACAAACCAATGAAACAATCTGAGAACATAATAAATCAATCACAAAATTCTAACTAACCTGCAGAGATCAGAGAGTATCAGATACCTCTCTCCATAAGAACACAAACTTCAATTGCATCAACTACTGCCTCATCCAGCCAAGCGATTTTATTTGCAGAAAATAGAATCTAGATCCAATTTACTCTATTTTAATAATTGAAATTTACAGAACAAGATCACTCTCACGGATCATATACGGGCATATGAAATTGAAGGCATTAAAAAAACACCCAAATTGTGGATTACAAAAATAAAAATGGGTATTAGAGAAATGTGCATAACCTGATTTTCAGAGCGAGCAAGACATTTTCTAACAATTTCACCCTCCAAAGCTCGCCTCTCGTCCAGTGTGAGGTATTCGTAGTATTGGGCAAGTCTAGTTTGGCCCTGCTTATTCACCAACAAGATAAATCTGATCGCCATCTCCCAAAACTCTCCTTGCTTTTTTCTTATCAGTACAAAAAAAAGCTCCCTTCTTCTAAGGATGAAGTGATTTTTTTCATTCAGCAACGTAACCGTAGAGAAGATTCATAATTCCATTTGCTTCTCTTTTTATTTTTTGTTGAAGATATGAACATTCCCTTGTGATTATTATTATTGATTATCAGGATTGTGTACCAATAGCCAGTCGTTTTTTATTTAATTCCAAAAAAAAAAATCATATATTAAAGTCATTTAGAGGTGAAAGATATGGGTTATTTTGAGATGAAAGATACGAGGTGAATTAGAGTCAAATTTCTGCAAGTTTGATGTACAGTTATTTAATTTTATTGAGTCAGTGAAGATTATAATTGTTAGAATGAGTTTGATTTCAAGTTTGATTTTTATTAAGTAGGAGTATGACTAGCATGGTTGAAGTTGATTTTGTTCGTTTTTTATTTAATTCCAAAAAGAGCATATATTAAAGTCATAATGAGGTGAAAGATATGGGTTATTTTGAGATGAAAGATACGAAGTGACTTAGAGTCAATTTTTTACTAAGTTTGATGTATGGTTATTTTATTTAGTGAAGATTATAATTGTTAGACTAAGTTTGATTACAAGTTTGATCTTTATTAAGTATGAGCATGACTAGCATGGTTGAAGTTGACTTTGCTTTTTAAAATAAATATTTATTAGATATTAATAAACAGGGGATTTCTTAGTAAAGAGCTTTTGTAGATTGATTAGTTAATTTTAAAGTTCGATTATTGGATCCCTAATAGCATAGTTGAAGTTGAGTTTGTTCTTTAAAATAAATATTTGTTAAAAATTGATGGTCAAGTGATTTCTTAGTAACGTGGCTTGGTAGATTGATTAGTTGATTTTTGAACGGTTTAAAATATAATTGATAGTAATTAGTCAAAAATAAATATTGATCATGATAATTACTTTGCAACAAGGTTGAAAATATAGTTGATATTAACCAATTAAAGTACTAGCAAATATAAATTATGGTCATCAAGGATGAAGTTGATGAAGGCAACATAAAGAGTCATGTTACTCCTACAAGTAATGTGAATGTTGTCACAAATTTGGAGTTATAAAAATTAGCCACAAAGGAACTAGTAAAAAATTTAACTACTAAAGTATGTGTATTTAATGGCTTAATATTAGTATATAAAACAAAACTTATATGAACAAAAGAAAAATAAATTGAGAAATTTCAAATGACCATATTGTATATTGAGTATAATACATTATAATTGGAAAATTTCTATTGTTAAATCTAACTTCAATTGTTTATTGATTGATAATACAAACCATTTATTATGCTAAGTGAGAGGAGAGCAAGATCTCCACTCAATGAAATATCCAAGACGCCATATGAAATTTAGTTCACAAATGGTGAGTGTATTTGGAACTTGATTGATACTGAGTTTTGTTTGAGAGGGATTAGAGTGCATTCATGTTATCTTGTACAACAATTATTTATATCTCATGTTCACTAAGGGGGAAAGGGTATCAAGATCCCAATAGATGAATATTAATAAGTAGGCAAGAATTATGAATCTCAAGGTCCCAAGGAGAGAAAAGGTATAATGAGGTGTGGGGCATGGGGATATGAGATATCACTTGCCACATAGAAGTGAGGAATAAGGATTGTGGCTATTGAATACCCATTGCAATTTGGGGAGTAAGGGCCCAAAGTCTCACAAACAATGGTGAAGGTGATTGAGGATTAAGGAAAAGAAATACCCAATATGTCATGGAAAGGGGATGAAATTTTTTGAATTTCTATGAATGACTTGGTATGACTAGCAAGAGACCAAGACATCGAGATATTTGATATCATCTAAAGAGGGACAGTGTCATGTCTCGTTTGATTAGCCAAGCTTAACCACTTGATTATTGTATTATTGATTAATAAAAATCAACTAGGAAAGACAATTTGGTTATGTTGATTATTGTTGAAGCATAAATAAGAACAAGTATACTAACAACTAATAGTACAAGTCTAACAGGAATCATTGACAATGTTTCAGGTTGCAGAGATTATCATCAAGGAAAAGATTTTAGTTGGTGGAGGTATCTTGCCATGATGGAATCACACACACTTAAACTCATGTAGGTAGGTTGTGTATGTGTGTGTATGTGTTCCTTACTTGTATATAGTTACATAAGAATGAAAAAATCTAGACTAACTAAATAATCGGGAGATCTTGCGTCAACATTAGGCCATGAACCAAACTTAACACAAGAATGTGTCACTTGTGTGATATTTAATTGTATTCTGATATTCTATCAAAATGAGTCAATGAAAATTTGCATGGGAATGCAAAATAATATTTTGTTTTATTTAATTATTATTATAATAATAAAGAAATAAATTTAATATTGTTAATAAATAATATTATATTTTAATAGAGACATCATAAGTACTATTTTTTTTATTTTTAAAAAGGATAAAATAAAGAAATGTTAATATCAATATTATTAAATAACATTGTAATTACCACTCAATCTTAAATCTATTTCCAATGATGACCAGGTGGCATGTTTTTAAGGTGTTCAAAATGGGGGTAAGGTTCTTCATTATTTTTTTGAGTTGGCTTTGGCACGATGAACCTTGGCCCTGCCTGTTTCATAATTACAACTTCGAAGCCCTTAAAATTATGGCCTGGCAACGTAGGCAGGGATGTACTTTGAATGATATGATCACACATTTTGTGGGTATTACTTGTGTGGTTTTGTGGATTGTTAGGCATATTTTGTTTCTACAGAATTTACTAATGTTGTTGGGCTCCTACTTTTTTCATGCCGCCATGGGTGGAGCTCGCTACAGGGTTGAACCAAGCTCATGTAAGGAATTCCAAAGCAATAAAACAATATGGGAGCATTTGGAAAAGGATGGGGTAACACAGTATATGCAAAGAATCCAAGGCCCTAATCCTGAAGCTACGAAGTTTTTTGTAAAAGGATGGAATGGTAGGACTCTGCGGTATAAAGGGCGGAATTCAATATTGATGAGGATTTAATTGCAGAAGTCACAAGGCTTTCGGCTTCTGGGAGGAAATTCTATCATGATAGAGCTATTGCAAAGAAAGCCTTTGCTAATTTTTTCAAAGTTGATGAAAAGAAGAAGCTCCGAGAGGTCAGGAGTGGTGGTTATGCCTGTAAGTCTCTTAAGCTGTCATGGAGGGATCTTGTGTTGGCGATTATGCATTATTTTACTTTGGAAGGTAAGTTCTTTGTCATTTACAGTTATCACTTCATGTTGTTAAATCACTTTCATCATAAGGTGTTGGTCTCTTTTCCTTTTTATCTTTTACTGTAGATAGAAAACAGTATTGAGGACCACCGTAAAAACCATAAGAAGGTCATTCTACATGAGGTCCTTATGAGTCTTTTGTTTGAACACATTAAGCTCAAATCAATTCTTGTTTCTCCTAAAACCCTGGGCAAAAAGGGGGTTAAGAATTCTGGTTATGAGAGAGGCGATTCAACTAGTGAATGGGAAGGGAGTTCCGAGGAAGCTGACTCAGATTTTGATGAAATGTCTATGGATGATGGTGGGTCTGAGGATGGTTCTAAAGCATCAGAAGCATGGTCTAAGGGTTACGAAATGAACATTCATTTGAGGGATGACATGGTGCAACCAGGTAAGAAGAGCTCTAAAGGGAAATCTAAATGTCCCAGGAAAGACAAATAGTCTGCCAAGCGAAAAATGGAGTTGGTGAAAGATGTGGATACTCCTGGTTTGGGTGTGAAGCCTATTCCAAGTCCTGGGAAGGTTGGCGTGGTGGATAATTCCCCTATGACTGGTGCTAAGGGTTTTGAAATTGTGGGGGTTGATATTAATACCCCGGTTGGTGATCCTAGTCTTGGTGTGGATGAAAATTTGCTTGGGTCCATGCCTATGGAGGTGCAGGGGATTCAAAGTGTTGACCCTAACCTGGATCCCCATGTCTCTCATGCTATCCCTTTATAGGATAATGAGAAATCTGTGAAGATGGAGTGGTTAGAAGCGTTGGCTGACTTGGAAAGCTTGCCTAACAAGCGTAGGATTAAGGTGAAGGTGGTTGAGGTCTAGGATTCCCCTATTGAGGAGGAACAAGAGCAAAAAGAGGAGCATGGGGATGTCCCTAGTCACAACTTGGAGCCGAAGGAAGTGTCTCCTATCAACTAGGATGAGGTAAATATGGGTTTATTTTGCAAGATGGCTGAGGATGGGACACGAAATTTGCTTTCTCTGGTGAAATGGTTATTTTTAGAGGTGAAGAGCTCAATTTCTAGGTTAAGAACTAGCAGGAGGTCTATGTGGCATTGATCTAGTGCAATCAAAAGGAATGGACTTTAAAAGGTAAGGTAAAATCTATGAATGTTATGCTAGATAAATTAGTTGTTGATGCTCACCACCTGGGAGTTACTCATGACGAGAGGATTTCCTCTTTGGAAATGATGGTTAGTAAATTTGTAGAGGAGAGATTTGTTAGAATTAAGGATACAATTGGTAAGTTATCTGAGGATTTGAAAGTTGTGGTCAACATAAGTAACAATTCATTGAAGTCAATTGTTAAGGTCCTTGCGGTTTTAAATGAGAAAGCCCTTAATTGGACTGGAAAACCCCTGGAGTTGGGAGAAATTAAGAAAGTGGTTGATGATATGAACTGCTCGAACCTGCTGGATAAAAATGTGGAGCCTGTTCCAACTATGGAAAAGGATGTGGAGGTCGGACCTTGTTTGAGGACTAGGAGTAAGATGAAGAAGCGGACAATTGTATCTTTTGATGAGCTCAAAGAGGTTATGGAAATGCATGAAGGGGTCATAAAGGATAATATGGCCTCGGTCAATGTCCTGGAAAAGATGTTGTAGCTATTACTTACTCTTTTTCTTAATCAGCTAGGTTGCTGATGTTTTTTGTTGTTGGTATGTCGACGGGCTTCTTTGGTTTTTTTTGTTGTCAGCATTTTGGTTTTTTGGGTTGTTGTTTTTAATTGCTTAGTCTTTATTGCAACTTTTGATCGTTGTATAGGGTTTAAGGGCCCCTTCAAAACCTACTTTTCCTTATCAAAAATATTGTAATTTTATTTTATTGGGGGATAAAATCATTTTAAAGGGGATAGAATAAAATAATTAAAATATATATAGAAGAAGAAGAAGAAAAGGATAAGTTCAAGGTTTCTTCCCTTTCCATGTGCCTTTTCAATGCCTCCATGTTTTGTATGCATGTTTAGCATGGAAAGAAGCACAAATATTGTGAAATTCAGATTTACATTTTGCCAGTTGTAATTTGTTTAAAAGTTTCAAAGAACCTTTGAATAGGGATTTTTTTGGAGGGGTATGTTGGAAGTGGACAGCGACATTCTTTGGGGCCTATTCTCTGCACATTGCTTGGGAACAAGGTGTAACGAAGGTGCTTGGCACCATATCAATGTCTAATTATAAAACTTGATAACTAGATAAGCCACCAAGCATCGATTGATCTTTATCACTTAGAAGTTACATATGATAGTGTGAACATAGGCCTCAAAAATTCCAATTCAAGTAAGTAAATTTAACTTTTCCACAGACATAGGAGTTTAAGACATTAGAAATGGTGAGAATTCTATATATTTTAGGTATCTCAGATGTTAACTTAGTTCTTTGGATGTGTACCAAAGATATTTTGGAGTAGATGCAAAGACTCATTAAAAATGATAGAAAGATAGCATAAGATTAGAGAAATTAAGATGTGACCAATGAATAAATAATTTTAGTATTAGGTACTTGAAGGGTTGTTTGTATAATGCATACTAGATTTGTATTATTCCAATTTGTGTATCATATCCAATAAATTTATTTTAGGAACAAGTGAATCCTTTAGTTGAAGTAAACTTGCATTCATGATTTATTATGTTACTAATTTTCTTTTCTTTTGTATGCACATGAATGGCAGTGAAATATAGATACTTTTGGATGATTGAAAATTTACTCATACATGTTGTAGAGGAGGGGGACGACTGCTCAGGGACTCTAGGTCACGGGAGAGTCCAGAACAATAGGTTGTCTTGATCTACCTCAAGCTAGATAAATGAATTAGGAAGGTTTGAGGTTTCAAGGGTTGAAAAGGAAGGATAATTGGTCTGTCGCTTTCCTTCTGCTAACCTGAATGTTTCAAGGGATCAAGAGAGTTGGTTTTCAAGGTTCAAACTATAACTCAGACAACCCATTGCCAGAGGACTCCAACACGACGCGTTGGGGTCTCGGGGACACGTTGGCATTCGTACGAACAAAGAATGTAAAGTACAATGCAAAACACCGAAAAACCTACTAATTGCCTAATTAACAGGGTTTTACGCTACAATAGAGATAAAAAATGTAGAAGAATACTTTAACAATACTAAGCTAGAATTTGACAAGGGAAAAGGTGGTAGAAATGAACCTTCAAACCCGCAAGTTGAGATCTTCCAAAAGCTTCACTTAATGAACAACCTGCACACACAAGGATGAGAAAATGTTGGGGCTATGTTTAAAGGATTGCCTCAGTCAGTCCCTTGCTTCAAGGTGTTTCCACCTACACAAACAGCGAAATAGAAATGATTGTAGAAAGGTGATAAAGAAGTACGTAGAAATGGAAATACTAAGCAATATTCAAACAAGAATATGCTACTATGCAAGTAGATGATGCAAAAGTAAATGGAAATGGATGGATATCACATTCTCAACCAAGTGCACTCAAGAAAAATGGAGGAAGATGTGAGCTCACAAGCTCTCCAAAGCCAACGTTGCCACAACAACGAAGAGGAGGAGCCAACAAAGTAGCAACTTGCAGTTACAAAGGTGGTGGTGAAGAGTGAAGGAGCTGAAAGTGAGTGTGTTTGATCAAGAATTTGTCAAGAAAAATGTGTCCTAGATTGAAGAAGTGTCAAGAAGGTGGAATGAATAGAAGAATAGGAAATTTGAATGAAAGGAGGCAAGAAGCATGTTTGAAGTCGGTCAAAAGAGCAACAAGCATTACACTTCGCATCCAATGGAGGAGTGTAATGGCTCTACGGATTCCAGAGAAAGGAATCTTGTCAGGACGGAAGCATGTCACACAAACATCCGCGTGTCGCGCTAGCATCCCCGACAAAAATTCCCCCATCGACACACAATGAGATACCAAGTGGATGGGAAATCGAAGCGAATGTGGAAAATACATCATTAGGATTGTGTTTTCTAAGGTAAGGGGTGTGTAAACAGGGAATTTGCAAGAGGTGCAAATTCATGCCATTACATTTTGCCCCCACTTTAGCGAGCATAAGTGTTAGTGAATGCATGCTAAAGTAGAGTGAAAGAAGTTGAAAAACATATACCTGAACTGTCGAGGAAGCAGATTGCAATCTGGCAAACTCGAGCGTAGGAGAAAGAGAGAGGGTTGGCTCCACAAGTACTCAGTCCTATGGATATTTGAACAAAAGCATCGTAGGTGCTCAGTCCCATGGAAGGTGAACAAAAGGCTCTACAGGTGCTTGGTCCTACAAAATTGGTTCCACAGGTGCTTGGTCCCACAAAAGATAAACAAAAGGCTTTATAGGTGCTTAGTCATGTAGAATGAAAATGCTTTACAGGTGCTTGGTCCTGCAAAGGAGGCACCACAAGTGCTCGGTCCTAAGGGAGGCCACGAATGAAAGGCTTTGTAGAGTCTGATTGACCCTTACAGGTGCTCAGTCTTGCAAGGCAACATGCTAATCCACAAACAAAACATGTTAAGCAAGAGAAAATCATGCAAATAGATAGACAGTCGTATCTCAAAACAAACAATTAAAGGAGAATCTTTCAAAGGGGTCCCTCAAGAAACCCTTAAAAGAAAAAGGGGGGTCTGCTCAAGGGATGCCTTGTTTGAAAAGTGATGACATTTTCACAAATGACCCTACCATCAGGGAATCCTTTTGAAAGATTATCTTTCATCAAGGAATTCGAAAAAAAAAAAAAATGACCTCCTTGGAGGTGAAATCTCAATTCTTATTCTTACAAATTCGATTTCAAAAGAAAATATTAGTAAGGGAATCCTTAGTGAAGGATGCAATTTTTGAAAAATATAAAGATTGAAAGTGTAGAGACTTCCAGCAAGGGATTCGTTGGCAACCGAATACACCTTATTGAAATCAGAGAAGAGCCCTCGCTTAGGATGGTGTGTGTGAACCGAAGGAGCACGTAGCATCCTAAGGAAATGAAGAACATGCACAAATGTTGTGGCCCATGATACATGATGAGATGTAGATGTGGAAATGTTGTCACACACGTGAAGTACAACACATAAGCACCACAACATCAAGAAGCAAGCAAAGAAGAGAGAAAGATGAAAATAAAGATAAATAAAGTCAAAGAAATCAAGAGATAGGGGGATCTGATAATTCAAAGTTAGAACTGCTCATAGATATAGATAGATATAATATAATATAGTATGAACTGTCATCAATCCTAAAATATATCAAAACATGAAGAAGTGCACATGAAGACAAAATGAAAATTAAAAAAAATGGGTCAACATGGAAGGGAAGCCTAATTGCCCACAACACTTTGCATCGTCCCCAATTGTTGAACCAAGATACAACATATAGAAGAATGATGCAACAAATAGAGGAATTTTATGACACAATTTTACTCTTGTCTCTAAGCACCTACAAGGGTGATAAGGGTCCTCTAGGAACACACAAACACAAACACAGGGGAAACACAACACACACACAAATCTAATCTATAGATAAAGAAGAGGTGCTCTCCTAGTCCTCATCAACTAGGAGGTCATCGTTCTCCCAATCTAGATCATTATAAGGGGAGGGCAAATGAGTTGCAAGGGAGGGAAAGCAAGGAGAGCACCCTCTGACTCTCCTATGACAAGAGCTAAGGAAGAGGGGCCCTCGAGGTCTTCTTCACTCAACTCTTGTGAGGTAAATGTCATTGATCTTGCAAAGATCACTAACAAAGCTGAGACATCATCAACTAAGTTAAGCATGCACTTAATAGGAGTGCCATGTGTTAACTAATTGGGAGATGAAGGAGGTGCTCGAGATCCACCATCAACCTTGTCAAGACAGATGATGACAAACTCGGGTGACATCGGGGCCGCCTCGATCACTAGGATGGCGTAAGCCAAAGCAAAACCCTCTCCCAAAGAAGGTGATCCCTTCTTCCAACCCCCATTGGGAGCAAGGTCATCCTCCAACTTATGCTTCATTGGAGGATGCAGAATCCCCACAAATGAAGCAGAAGGCGAGGAAGAGGACAAGGGCGCAACGAACACCACCATGGTGTTCAACATTTCCATGAGGTCAAGAGAATGGAGGGATTTCTGGAAGGGACATCAAAAGAGGAGGCTTCACTGAGGGAGTGATATACACCTGCACCCTTTTGGGGTGAGGGTCATCAACATTCATAGGGGCAACCAAAAGCAATATTGAGGCAATGAGGACCAAAGCAGAAGAGGGAAGCATAGTAGGAAATGTCGAAACAAGAGTTATTGGCTCCTCTTTTTCCTTCTGTTAGGCAGCTTGTTTAGTAGCTATAGCCTTCCTCTAGCACTTACGCTCATGCGCAAGTTGGTTTCTTCAGCTCCAAGAAATATAACTCAGTACTTGAGAAGGAGCAAGAGGATCTTGTTCTGCCATACACATGTCCTCTACAATCATTTCCAGTAGAAGGGAAATCCCCTAGACAAGAGTAGGAGTAGGAAGCACAGGAGCGAAGACTGAAATAGGTGGAGAAGCAAATTTAGGTGCCTTGGCAGTGGGCCTCTTCCCATTCACCACCCTAGGGGCAAGGGTAGTACGAGGCCACAGAGGCCAAGACGTAGGGGTAACTCCATGAGGGCCCTTCCTCTTACCATAGGCAATGACCCTCAACATCATGAGTAAGATGGGAAGCTCAAATACTTGATGCTTGGACTTCCGCCAAGTGGGCACCATCAAACTCCCCATGTGAGTGTAATGTCCCTACTAGGAGTTAGCCTAAATATATTCTAAATTATCAATTCCCCAAGCAGTGGGCCCTAAAGGATAACTTGAATTGATTTAGTCCCTGTAAATAAGTTACAAATCCATCACTAAAATAGCCTAACAAGTAGAATATTAGTACTCCACAATGAACATCAAAATTAAACATTGGTAACTCTATTTTAAATAACATCATTAACATTAGCAACTTCATAATGAACTAACTAATCTTACTTTGAGTTTACTCAATTATGGGTCACGTGAAAAGAGAATCTTAATAGGATGTCTCAGTCTCTCCCTCCTCATGTGGTGCATGCCATTCATATGAGATGACCTGGTGAGACTCTTAACCCCCTTGTCATCCTTGTTCCATTTCCCATAATTGATCATTCCCTCTTGTCACACCATGGTAGGAAGGTGAGATTACAATGGTTACTCTGGTGATCCCAAAGGCAAGTACCCCTATGGCCCATGTGGGATCATCTTGTCCCCCCTGGGTGGCATATCTAGTAGAGACCCCTTTGCCACATCCGGTGATCAACCTAGACCCAAAGGTAGTACCCTTTGATCCCAAAGGCAAGAAATCCTTTGTCCCATGTGGGCTCATCTTGTCCCCCCTAGGTGGCATATCTAGGGAGACCCTATTGTTGCATTCCCCTTGTAATCCCTTCTTTCCTACCATGGTAGAACATGGACATAATAATACAAACAAATGACTAACTATAGACATACATATCAACAGGGTATATAGACATAAATTTATGAACTATAAAATACCTATGTTATCTACTAAAATCTGAATCATAATTATATCCTATTGACTATGACTTGGAACCGTCACTATGCTACTATGATCATTCCTGTATTAACTAAAAACTATGATCATTGTTATACTAGATATAGCCTATTATCAGCATTAATATCCACTATTGTTGGTGTCTATTATTGTTTCTCTCTTATTCACATTCCATCCCTCATCAGTGGTCCTCTTGTTTGGGAAACCTGCCTTTTATACCTGATTGGTCTCTATAAAGGCACGACTCTTCATCCTTGGTATTGTCACCCCTCCTAAAGATCATGTCTCCTGGCATAGGTAGTTGCTCCTTACACCAATCCTGTTTTGTCTTATTAGTAATATGAATAATTGTCTATTAGAGGTTATTATGTTTGTTGTTAGCGTTGGTTTTATTAACCATTATTTATATCTTACTAGGGATTGTTGCTTAGCCTATGAAATTTTTGTGTTAACCAAGGCAGGGGTTAATAGTATTTTGTATGAATACTATTATTAAATAATATTATTAATACATTACTTAATTTGTAAATATTATATCTTGAATAAATATTATTAAATATTTTGTATAAACATTATTATTTATTGTGACACATAAATAATATTGATGGTTCTTCTTAATTATGATAATTGTATGATAATTATAATATGAACTAGAGTGATTATAATTATAATGGTGTTTGAATATATATGTATATATTTGTTACGATAATTGTATTAATTATATTCTTGTGAATATTATGATATTTATATTACTAATATTAATTATTTTGTTCCATACTATGATCGTATTATAATTATAATGTTATCTATGATAATTATAATTATAATATTTAAATTGTGATGATTCATATTTATATTTTAATATTCATTTGACTTTTTTATTTGTATTTTAATATTTCATATTTGGGTTTACAATTTTGGGGGACATGACAGTCCTCCCCACCCAAGATTGCCTGTCCTCAAGAAATCACAATTCCAAACATCTTTTCACATTAGGAGTCACGTTCTTTCACACCTCCTCCCTATTCTTGAGGGCCTAATTTAAGTCTCTTGCAAGGCTAACTGAGGTTCTATTCTTAATTGAATTCTCGTTGAAATGCTCTCATTTTGTATCACAAATTTGAGAGAGTCACAAATAGTCACAACTCTTTATTATTACATTTGGATAATAATTCAATTTTTCATGTCATATGAAATCTGCAAAGTTGATAGGTCGGAAAAAAGCTCTGCAACTTTTGGTCGCATGTGTGATTCTGGTGTGGTGGGTGTCCTTGGACACTCGTGGAGGAGGCTCGAGCCTCCTCCACGATCTCTCATAATTCTCCTTGTGTACAACTATGCTCCTTCAGACGTGACGCTACCTTCAGGAAGATTTGGTGTGTTGTGGGTGTGATAGGTTGCTCCCGTCGGCTACCCTAGTCATATCTCTGCATGTGTGGCTTTATGGTGGTGAAAGGATATGATGGAGGGGGATACATATCCCCCAAAAAACCCTCTAAAAATCCCGGCCTATCAGGATATCATTGTAGGTGAGCAGAGCCGACTTCCCCAGGGCATTAAGTTTGTGGCCGAAGTGGTCAAATCTCTATTGGATGATGTGTTAGTGTAATTAATATTTAATTACACTTGCATAACTTTACTTAGGTAATATTTTAATTCATAGGTTAATTATTCTCATCCTTATCTTGTTGAGCTATCTTGTTGCTCAAGATAAGATTAGGGTTATGCATACTTTGCTTTTATAAAACAAATCTTTCTCATGTAATTATGAATTCCTGAATAATAATATTTTGCACATCTTCTTGCAATAGCTTTGCTTTTTCTAATTTTCTCTTATGTGGAAGGTTTTTTGGTTTGCATGTCTAATCTTGGTTTCTAACATGGTATCAGAGGCTTGATATGCAGCCCCTTCTCAGAGTTTTGGAGAGATTCAGTGCAAAGTTCGTTCGGGGTTCCTTGAGGGATCTGACCTTGAGCATTTTTCTAGTGCATTCTGGAGCAAAATGGATGTCGCCATCACGTTTGCAACGCCCAAAAACCCCTAGATCGCATGTCGTTTTGCTCAAATTTGAGCAGTTGCAACATAAGGAAAAATTATTTTACGGGCACGCAAATCCGTACAGATCTATGCCCCATTTTGTTTCAATTTTCGTGCAGGTGCACAGGTACAAGGTTATAAAAAAAATTTATTCTGGTTTTCCAATTTGTTTTCCAAATTATTTTTTATCAAAAAAAAAATAAAAAAACAACAAATCATTTTTTTTATTGAAAAATCAAAGGATTTAAAAATAAATAAATAAAAAACAAAAGGGGCCATTAAGCCTTGCGTAGGTTGTCGTACCTGTAGGGATGGCTCTGGCAGGGCGGATCCCATCGGTCGTTCCCTGGGGGCGACAACTGCCCACAACCGGCAAGGCTGTTCAAATCTTCGCCGACCATTTCTTCAAAACCACCGACAGTCCATAAAAGGCCAGCAACTCATAAATCAATGACCGACCTTGGGAAAATCCAGCGCAAAAAGAAATCTGGCGAGTCAAAAATACAACCAGCTCGACCTCCTAGCAATGGAATATTTCGACAAGGCAGAGCATATACCGGCGGCCATCAATTTTTTTTGTAGGGATGGAGATTTTTTGCTGTGACGGCCAGATGGTCATCAAATTTAAACTCGTGAAGTGCTAACATCAACATGATGTCATCGATCGTACGACCCTCCTTGCCCCCTCCTAGCCCTGATTTGCCTTCAAGGAGCAATTTTTTTTCTTTTTGGCATAACTTGGGCATACAGTATCAAAATCAGGCAAATAAGATATCGTCGGAAAGCTGGTTTCGAGCACTATCCTGTGGTGTAGTTTATTTTTTATTATTTTTCTATTTAGCTGCATTTATTTCTGTTTGAAGTCAGATGTTCATTTATGGCTTCTGAGCTCATAAATTTTTGCCACGATCTCTGATTTTTGCCTTCTTTGTGGCGTTGGAAAGGTATTGAGGAGCTCTATTTTGTTGTTGATGCACTTTTTTTGTATCTATCTCAGGTTGATCATTATTCTAGATTTGTCCCGATGGGTGTTTTGGAGATTACTTGGATGTTTTAGTAGTTGGGAGGGTAAAACTTGAATATTTTTACTTCATTTCAGTATCACATCATTTTTTTTTGTTTATGCACATTAGCATTCTCTCCTTTTACAATCGTTGGGTTATTGTAATAAATGAACTGACATAAAGTTCCATCAGGGGGGTTTCTTGCATAATAATATGATTAGAGTGTGCATGCACTTTGATCTCCATCTTGTTATTGATGATAGCTCGCATGGGTTATATTTGGTTTTTTAGTTTCTTTTGGCCACATCTTGCCTTAGCTTGACACATATCATATTCATATCGGTTCACACTTCAAATTGGGAGCCTATGGTTATTGATCCACATTGGTTCAAATCCATCTCAGTTTGAGGGCCATGTTTTTATGGTAAATGTTCCATAGTCTTTATGGTACTTGTTCCCATGGAAGAGTTTTAGTCTTAGTTTGGCATCGACATTGAGATACATGGATTCTAGATTTTGTCATCATATCATCTATTGTTGCTTCAAAAATTCCAGGGTTGTTCCAATTTGTGAGTTTCCCAGTGTTCCGTGGCATCGGGTCTGCTGTCGCATTATTATGATTCTGCTTTGGTTTCTTGTAGACAAAAGTATCTTTCCTTGCTTGTCAGATTACGGTTCCAGTGCTTCTTTGTAGCAGTCATCTCATTGTAGGGGGTTTTTGTCCCACTGGGTTTTCCTTCTCTACCTCATTATTGCATTTGTACATGGGTACCTGATCAGGTCTTGTTGTCTAGACCCATTCATGCTTTCCTGCATTCATCTTAGTTTTAGGTGCATGCTTTTTTAGTCTCCCTAAGTTGCACTTATGGGGGGTGTTAGTGTAATTAATATTTAATTACACTTGCATAACTTTACTTAGGTAATATTGTAATTCTTAGGTTAATTATTCACATCCTTATCTTGTTGAGTTATCTTGTTGCTCAAGATAAGATTAGGGTTATGCATACTTTATTTTATAAAGCAAATCTTTCTCATGTAATTATGAATTCCTGAATAATAATATTTTTCACATCTTGCAATAGCTTTGCTTTTTCTGATTTTCTCCTCTGTGGAAGGTTTTTTGGTTTGCATGTTTGATCTTGGTTTCTAACATGATGGAGAAGAGGAACAAGGTAAGCAATGTTCAACTCCCCTCTTGAAATCTATTTTGATTTTGAATGAAGCCTTAGATGAAGCAATCTCTGAAGAGGATTTAAAGCTTTCAAAATCTACAATATTTTTTGCGGCTGTGGACACCAATAGGGTTTTGGCAAGAAAATACATGGATGAATGGTTTAATAATGTTTGGGAACAAAAAATAGGGTTTCATTTCTATTATTTTCGCATGGTTCAAAAAGTTTTATATGTAATTTTTTTCAATAACCCTAAATCTCAACAAGAAATAATTAAAAAATAGCTTTGGAATGTGAGGAAAGTCATTTTTCGTGCCCTAGCATGGCACCTAGAGGCATTGGAGGAGGAGGTTTTGGCATTGTCCAACCCCAGATGGTTGGTAATAAAACATGTCCCCCCCCATTTATGGAATTTTTTTCTACTGATGATGGAACCACATGGAAATGTTTTGAGAGTAGAAGATACTAAATCTCCTCTCCCACACTCAGATGCGAGGGTTTTGGTTTCCTTGACCCCAGGAATGGATCTCCCAGAGATTCTAGAAATTAAACTAAAATCGGGAATTATAACTTATGAATTGGAAATCCTCAGCGGACTTAATGCTTGTTATCTCTGTCGTCAGAGGGGCATATTAGAAGAAATTGTCCAGTAATAAAAAACAAAAATAGTAAATCCTTTGCCTATGGCAGAAATAACACCAAAGTGCAGCCCCCGCCAGGGTCTGGGAGGGCTGAAAATAACTTGGGGAAGACTGAGGAATGCAGCCTAGCCCCAAGGAAAGACAAAGAGAATTCCCAACCCTCAAATCTTAAAGGTAATAAAGAAGGCAATGCTTATAAACTAGTGGACAAAAATGCTACCACCCGGATTGAAGACAACATAGCATCTCTAATACAGGAAATGGACATAACCTTGACAAATAATAACATAGAGGAGATAGATATTAACAAAGAGAATGAATATAATTCACTCCCCAACAAGATGACTTAAAGGAACCACCAGATAATGGTATATTTAATGCACAACAACTGGAATTGCAGAAACTTAGACAAGTAAAGAGGCCTGAAGAGAATAATAAAAATCTATGAAGGAAATTTATTCCTTCAATAATAAGTGTTTTAAAGGACACAGTGTAGGTGAGGATGAGGGAAACCAAGGTGACATGTTGCCCTAGGAGACTGGGAAGAATGATTGTCTTCATCCCAATAAAGGAGACTTAGTCTCCGAGATACAAGGGGACTTCCCCTCTAGGGCTATTGAGAGCTTAGAGAAATTGAATTCAGATAGTGGTGATATGAAATTGGAAAACCTTCAGTCTGAAAGGGTTGAGGAAGGTTTGAGGGAAAAATTGGATTTCAATACTATTTCTTTTGTGAATGAGAATGAGAAGGTAGATGAAATTCAAATTCCAAATCTTGCATTGATAACCCCTAGCACCCTTGATGGAATGTTAAGTTTGGATGGATTTGCCTCCCAATCAGGCATTATTCTACAGATGACCTAGGGATATTCTCTACTAGGGAAGCCACTGATGGGGAGGGAGTTCCTATGGAGGTTCTAGTTAAAAAAACTCAGAGGTACAGAAAGAAGAAAGGAATGGATAATGCCAAACAGTAGGAGGAGAAAGACATAAATCACTTATGGAAGGATAAAAGAAGGAAACTTAGTGGGGTGACCCTACCTCCCACTGCAAAGAGAATGGAAGCAGAAAATAGACTACCTAAATGTTTTGATAACTTTAGGAGTGACAAGGGACACACTGCCAATGAACAAAATAATGGAAATTAACTATCTTTCTTGGAATGTAAGGGGTCTTGAAACCCCATATATGAAACATATGGTCAGGAGACTTATCTCACAAAAGGAGGACTTTTTTTTTATACAAGAAGTAAAATCCACCGACTTTTCCTTGGAAACTAGCCTGAGGGTGATCTAGAAGGAAGCTTCTCAGTTTTCCACCAATCATGGAAAAGGAAAGAGGAGGTTTGTAATATTAATGGATAAAAAATGGGCTCAGTTTGTGGAAAATCATGGAGTTTCTCTGGTGCAGGAGCACCTACTTGAATACAAGCGTAATTTTAATGTTTTGCTCTTAATATTTTTGTTTTGTTTTGTAATGGTCTCATACACCATTGATAAGGTGTAAGGGGACCTCTTTGAAGCTTAGGTAAAATTAAAATAAAATGGAAACTCGTTTTGTAGGCGTTTCCTTAAGTTTTGGCTGAAATTCGAAAACACAGTGTGTTTTCAAATGCGTGTTATTTGGCCACTTTTGAGCTCAAATGTTAAACCTAAATGTTTTTTTTCAGGTTGGAAAGAAGGATCCCGACATTTTGAGCAGATTAGTGGTCTTTTGATGATGGCAGTTGTGAAAAATAAAGAAGAAACTACATTTTTTTTGTGAGCAGATTTGATTTTTCTGGTTTTTGCATTGGTACATCAGTCATATGAATTGAATAAAACATTTGCGGGCTTACCAAGCATGTAGTGAAGCCTTTTGAATTTATTTTGTGGCACTTTAAGTAGTGATTCTATCACTGATTTCTGTTCTTGTAAATTCTTTATTTTTTTCTCTTATTGTTGTTTTGTTTGAACTGGTAATAATGGAGACTTAGGCCGCATTCTTCCTATCCCAGCAATCATGGACTCGTTAGGAATGTGGCCAAGCTCCTCTTTTGTACATAGTTTAATAGTAGGAAGCAATTGGAGTTTTCAGAGCATGCTTGAAATCTTTTCCTAGGCAAGACCAAAAGGTGCCCGGTTGGGAAAAGACTTTCTTTGTACTATCCATACGTGGCAGGGGTGTTAAATTTCTGACAAAGCAGAGTGTGTAGTGTTTGTAGAAGCCTTCACCAAGGTTGGAATGAGTGTAGAGCCTTTGGTTTTCCATCTGGAGGCTAGAAACAAAAAAACAGTCCAAGGAAAGGTTAAGGAAAACCCTAGTTCTTGCAAGAACTGGGTACATTATCAGTACGAACAAAGAAAAATAGTCCAAGAACCTGGAAATTTGTTGTGCTACAGATTGGAATAAAATGTCAGAAGCATACTTGGCTTGATAAGGTGAAAGGAGGAAATGAGGAGAGTTTTCCTTTGTGTGAAGAGGCCTAATTCTTGTAGCCACTCCAAACCCTAAGCTAGGGTATGAAGAAAGAGATGGAAGGAAGGAGTTTTGAGCTTGTGCAAGAACCTTTCCATGACTATTCTAAAGCCTTCAAAATCCATGTACACCCCTGCATGCAAATTGGGAAGAAGTTGGAGGCTTACTAGTCTTTATCAAAAATAAGGGCTAGATTGAGTGTATGAGGAAGAGCATCAAGAACTCTTTGGAGGCAACAAACTGGCAAATAAGCACCAAGAATTGTTTAGCAGCAGCAAACTGGAATTGATAGCAGGGTTGGCAAGTAACCAGGGGTGCCTATTCACTTTTAGGACCTATAGGTTGAGTGGTGGAGTGAAACACCAAGGGATTGTCCAACGGAGACCCAAAGCATTGAGATTGTGATTATCTCAATCCAACCCTTGTTCTATCAGATTGGTATCAGAGTCGTGAAAGATTTGGGAAGCAGCAGCGTATATGTCAGAGGAAGTTGAGTCAAGTGAACCGCCAAAGATGGTGACAAATGCACAGTTAGCCAAGATGGTTGAAGAGCAAGAAGAGGATAACAAATCTCTAAAGGAAAGAATAGAACAGCTTGAAGCAACACTGAACAAGGTGAAACTAGAAGGCAAAGTGCCAAAAGAAGAAGAAGTTGCAGAGGAGGACAAAGTCCCTGAACCTGACCCTGTCTTGGAGGAGGAGCCTTTCTTGAAGGCATTAAAAGCCCTAAGTGGAAAAGGACTTGAGGGTGTACCACTATTCCATGGAAAGATGGATCCCGATCTGGTCTTGGACTGGATAGATGGCATGGAGAATCACTTCGAATGTGATGGAGTTATAGAAGCACAGAAGGTGAAGGTTGCAAAATCAAGGTTGAGAGGATCAGCATTAACTTGGTGGAAGTTTGTCCAGACTGAAAGGGAGAAACAAGGTAAGCAGCCCATATCAACCTGGCAAGGAATGGTTGCTAAAGTGAAAGAAGCCTATATGCCAGATGATTATGAAATTCAACTCCACAAGAAGAGGCAGAGTTTAAGACAAAAAGACCAAGATGTAAACACCTACATGGAAGAGTTCCAGAAACTTTGTTTGAGATCAAATGTGGCAGAAGATGAGAGCCTGAAAGTGGCTAGATACCTCAACGGATTGAAGTGGAATATACAGGAAGAGATGGCTTTGCTCAGCCCCAAGACAGTCCACCAATGTTATCAGCTAGCTATCAAGATTGAAGAGAGGAACAAAAGGAAGCATGATCAGTCCTCTAAGGGCAGAGGAAGAGGCAGAGATCAAAAAGGACAGCGTGGAGGTTACCAAGGAAGAGGTGGTGACCAAAGAAACCAAGGTGAATCAAAGCTTACTAAGCATGGAGGTGAAACCTCATCAAGAGGAGGATTTAATAGAGGAAGAGGACCTCAAGGGGGTTCAAACAGAGGAAGAGGAGCAGGAAAAAGTAACTCTTACTTTGCCACCATGAAATGTTATCACTGCAATTAGCTAGGCCATCCAGCTTATAGATGCCTGAAGAAAGCTTCATCTAGCAACGAGAAAAGAGTAGCTTATGCACAAGAGGACACCATGAGTGTAAAGACACCTAATATCAGTCACATAGAATCAGAAGTAGGTGAAAATCTGATGTTTAATAGAGTGTTGATCAGGGAACTGGTCAAGGAAGAACCCAAGCAAAGGAGAGCTTTGTTTAGAGCAAGGTGCAAGATATTGGGAAAGGTATGCAAGGTTATAGTAGATTCTGGTTCTATGGAAAATATCATCTCTGAGGAGGCAGTAAATAAGTTAAAATTGTAGAAGGTACCTCATGCCAATCCCTACAAAGTCACATGGTTGAATAAAGGGCAGAGTGTCTTAGTGAATGAGCAGGTTACAGTGGAATTTTCAATAGGAGGCTACAAAGACAAGCTGATTTGTGATGTACTACCCATGGATGCATGCCATCTTCTTCTTGGCAGGCCATGGCAATATGATAGAGGTGTTGTATATCATGGGAAGGAGAATACCATAGAATTCACGAAGGATGGGAAAACCTTCAAGCTGCAATCGTTGATTGAGGAAGACGAAGGGCAATCCAAGGTTCCAAACATTATGTTGAGCAGTGGCAAAGAGTTCATCAAGGATCTACACCAAGGGAATGAAGGGTATGTGATCATGATGTAGCCCAAAGAAGAGGAAAAGGCTGAAAGGACAGTGTTACCAGCAACAGTCCAAAACTTGCTAGAAAAATACAAGAGCATTGTGAGTGATGGAACACCATCAACCCTACCACCCAAGAGAGCAATAAGTCATCAAATTGACTTCATACCTGGAGCCTCATTGCCTAACAAAGCAGCATACAAACTGACCCATGAGCAGAACCAAGAAGTGGCAAGACAAGTGGAAGAGTTGTTGAGTCAAGGTCTGATTCAAAAGAGTATTAGTCCATGTGCAGTCCCAGTTGTTTTGGCAACAAAAAAAGGAGGTAAATGGAGACTTTGTACTGATTCTAGAGCAATTAATAGAATCACAATTAGGTATAGATTTCCAATACCTAGGATTGAAGATTTATTGGATTGCCTTGGAGGTGCAAAATTTTACACTAAGCTAGATCTTAAGAGCAGTTATCACCAAATCAGAATTAAGGAGGGTGATGAATGGAAGACAACTTTTAAGACAAATGATGGTTTGTATGAGTGGAAAGTGATGCCATTTGGCCTCTCAAATGCCCCTAGCACGTTCATGAGACTAATGAATGAGGTGCTTAAAGATTTCACAGGGATTTTTGTGGTAGTTTACTTGGATGACATACTGATTTTCAGTAAGACAGCAGAAGAACATTTGAAGCATGTAGAGATGGTGCTCAAAAGGTTGCAAGAAGAACAATTGGCAATCAACCTTGAGAAGTGTGAGTTCTTCAAACAAGAGCTTATGTATCTAGGCTTTGTGGTATCCCAAGGAACATTGAAGATGGATCCAAGTAAGGTGGAAGCTATCCTAAACTGGCCTACACCAACCACAGCAACTGAGGTAAGAAGTTTTCATGGTTTGGCTCAATTCTATAGGAAGTTTATAAGGAATTTTAGTGGTATATGTGCACCAGTGTTAGATACAATCAAGGGTGGTCAGAAAACAAAGTTTAAGTGGACTTTAGAGGCTGATAAAGGGTTTGAAAAGTTGAAAAAAGAAGTGGCAACACAACCTATCTTGTTATTGCCTAGTTTTGATAAATTGTTTACAGTTGAGTGTGATGCAAGTGGAGTAGCAGTAGGAGGAGTCCTTAGTTAAGAAGGTAGACCTGTAGCCTTATTTAGTGAAAAAATTAATGAAGCTAAACAAAAATACTCCACCTATGATCTGGAACTTTATGCTTTAGTGCAGTCCCTTAGGAAATGGAGGCATTACTTGTTGCCCAAAGAGTTTGTGGTTTTCACGGATAACCAGGCACTCAATTACATCAATACCCAAGAGAAGTTAAGCAATAGGCACTTGAAATGGATGGAGTACATTCAAGCTTTCACATTTATCATTAAGCACAAGAAGGGACAGCAAAACAAAGTGGCAGATGCATTAAGCAGGAGGATGTTGACAGTCCAAGAGATACAGCTGAAAATCATAGGATTGGAAAGTTTTAAAGATCTCTATTTTGATGATGAAGACTTTTCTGAAGCCTACAAGGTATGTTCAGACTTTGCAAATCATTTTCACAGTCAATATGCTAAGTATACATTGCAAAATGGGTTATTATTCAAGGGCAATCTGTTATGTGTCCCAAGAGGATCAATGAGGGAAAATCTGATCCAAGAAAAACACAATGGTAGTCTTAGTGGACATTTTGGTATTAACAAAACTTTAGAGCTAGTACAAAGGTTTTACTATTGGCCTAAGTTAGCACGAGATGTCAGAAAGTATGTTGAACAGTGTGTTGTTTGCATGAGAGCCAAAGGGGGAGCTAGCAATGCTAGGTTATATCAGCCCTTGCCTATTCCGAACAGACCATGGGAGTGTGTGAGCATGGATTTTGTGGTGGGTCTTCTCAAGACTAAATTTGGTTTTGACAGTGTTTTTGTAGTTGTGGACAGATTTAGCAAGATGAGTCACTTTATTCCTTGCAAGACTACACACGATGCAAGCTATGTTGCCCATCTCTTTTTCAAGGAAGTTGTGAGAATTCATGGATTGCCATTGAGTATTGTTTCTGACAGGGATGTGAAATTCATGAGTCATTTGTGGAAAACATTATGGAGCAGATTGGGAACTAATTTGTCATTTGGATCAGCTTACCATCCTCAGACTGATGGTCAAACTGAGGTGGTTAACAGAGTGTTAGGTAACCTATTGAGGTGCTTGACAAAGGAATACAGACAAACCTGGGATATGGTGATTTCCCAAGCTGAATATGCATACAATGATAGTGTGAACAGAACTACAGGAAAAAGCCCATTTGAAGTTGTGTATGGAATGTATCCAAGGGGAATTTGTGAGCTCAGAGACCTTGGAACAATGGAGAATAGGAGTGGACATGCAGAAGACTTCACTCAAACCATGAAGGAGATTCATGAGCAGGTTAAGAAAACAATCACAGCAGCAACACAAAAGTTGAAGGACAAAGTTGATGAGACAAGGAGAGATGTGCAGTTCCAGGTGGGTGATTATGTGATGGTTCACCTCAACAAATCTAGATTGTAGAAGGGGATGTCCACCAAATTGCAAATGAAGCGGGTAGGACCATGCAAGGTGATAGCTAAGTATGGAAAGAATGCATACAAGGTGGAACTTCCATCGGATTTGGGCATATCTCCAGTCTTCAATGTTGCTGATTATGTACAAGGGTACAGTCAATGATGAAGTTCAAAACAATTAGGAAATCTTTAAAGATATCAGCAATATACCCCTTCCAAGCCAAGATAAAGCTCAGGCAGAGAAGGTCTTGGAGTCCAGGGTGAAAAAAGCAACAAGGAATAAGGTATACATGGAGCACCTTATCAAGTGGAAGAACAAACCTGACTCAGAAGCTACATGGGTACAAGAGGATAAATTAAAGAAGCTTGGAATTGACCTGGAACTAATACCACCTTCCAGTCCTTGATCTTCGTGCTGAGAGGGGGAGAATGGTGCAGGAGCACCTACTTGAATACAAGCGTAATTTTAATGTTTTGCTCTTAATATTTTTGTTTTGTTTTGTAATGGTCTCATACACCATTGATAAGGTGTAAGGGGACCTCTTTGAAGCTTAGGTAAAATTAAAATAAAATGGAAACTCGTTTTGTAGGCGTTTCCTTAAGTTTTGGCTGAAATTCGAAAACACAGTGTGTTTTCAAACGCGTGTTATTTGGCCACTTTTGAGCTCGAATGTTAAACCTAACTGTTTTTTTTCAGGTTGGAAAGAAGGAGCCCGACATTTTGAGCAGATTAGTGGTCTTTTGATGATAGCAGTTGTGAAAAATAAAGAAGAAACAACATTTTTTTTGTGAGCAGATTTGATTTTTCTGGTTTTTGCGTTGGTACAACAATCATATGAATTGAATAAAACATTTGCGGGCTTACCAAGCATGTAGTGAAGCCTTTTGAATTTATTTTGTGGCACTTTAAGTAGTGATTCCATCGCTGATTTATGTTCTTGTAAATTCTTTGTTTTTTTCTCTTATTGCTATTTTGTTTGAACTGGTAATAATGGAGACTTAGGCCGCATTCTTCCTGTCCCAGCAATCATGGACTCATTAGGAATGTGGCCAAGCTCCTCTTTTGTACATAGTTTAATAGTAGGAAGCAATTGGAGTTTTTAGAGCATGCTTGAATTCTTTTGCTAGGCGAGACCAAAAGGTGCCCGGTTGGGAAAAGACTTTCTTTGTACTATCCATACGTGGCAGGGGTGTTAAATTTCTGAAAAAGCAGAGTGTGTAGTGTTTGTAGAAGCCTTCTCCAAGGTTGGAACTAGTGTAGAGCCTTTGGTTTTCCATCTGGAGGCTAGAAGCAAAAAAACAGTCCAAGGAAAGGTTAAGGAAAACCCTAGTTCTTGCAAGAACAGGGTACATTATCAGTATGAACAAAGAAAAACAGTCCAAGAACCTGGAAATTTTTTGTGCTATAGATTGGAATAAAGTGTCAGAAGTAGAATTGGCTTGATAAGGTGAAAGGAGGAAGTGAGGAGAGTTTTCCTTTGTGTGAAGAGGCCTAATTCTTGTAGCCACTCCAAACCCTAAGCTAGGGTATGAAGAAAGAAATGGAAGGAAGGAGTTTTGAGCTTGTGTAAGAACCTTTCCGTGACTGTTCTAAAGCCTTCAAAATCCATGTACACCCCTGCATGCAAATTGGGAAGAAGTTAGAGGCTTACTAGTCTTTATCAGAAATAAGGGCTAGATTGAGTGTATGAGGAAGAGCATCAAGAACTCTTTGGAGGCAGCAAACTGGCAAATAAGCACCAAGAATTGTTTAGCAGCAGCAAACTGGAATTGATAGCAAGGTTGGCAAGTAACCAGGGGTTCCTATTCACTTTTAGGACCTATAGGTTGAGTGGTGGAGTGAAACACCAAGGGATTTTCCAACGGAGACCCAAAGCATTGAGATTGTGATTATCTCAATCCAACCCTCATTCTATCATTCTCCCTACAATCGGGTTGCTTGGGTAATCATAAAGAGGAAAGAAGACTGGTTTGGCATCTGTTTAGTCTATGCCTCTAATGATTATAAAGAAAGAGTTCTTCTTTGGAAATGGATGTATAATTTGCAAGACATCCCTTAGATAATCGGGGGAGACTTTAACTTTATTGAAAAAGGGGAAGACAAATGGGGAGGAATTGGACATGAATGGAAAGAGAGTGAGAGATTTTATTAGCTGAGGCTGAAATCTAAACTAAAACTTGAAGACCCCATTGAAGGTCAAAAGAAAGAATGCAAAGACATTTTGTACACCTGGTGTAACTTTCAAAGAGGAGGGAGGAGAATATTTTGTAGACTTGACTGATTTTATATCAATAAGGCCTTCTTCTCGGTTGCTCAAATTAAAGATGGCTGCAAAGTGGAGGTCACCCCCTACTCTCTTTCTAACCATCACCCAATAAGTGCTAAGATTCTTTTCAATTAAGGTGCAATAACAACTGCAGGCCCCAAAAATGATTTTTGTCTCAACACCATCCTTCTCAAAGATGAAGATTACAGAAATGCCATAGCTTCTCTCAGGTTAATCAATAAGTGGCTGCATAGAGATTTATCCCCCATTGAACAATGTGACCTGAATGTTGAAGGATGGAATATCCTCTTACAAACTATAGGGAGGAAAAGGGAAAATGATAGAACAAAGGAGTCCCTCTTATAGGATAAACTTTACCAAGGAAGATCTGAAGTCCAAGAAAACCCTAATGATAATCTCCTAGTAGATAAGCTTGCACTTGTCAGAGACAAGATAAGGAGACTCCAAGCCAACAAAATTCAGGGAATGAAAGTCAAAGCCAAAATGAATTGTCTTGAGAATGGGGACAAAGGAACAAAGTTCTTTTTTAGATACTTAAAAGAAAAGCATGCCAAAGAGCAGATTGATCAAATCAATGCAAATGGAAACATTCTAATAAAGCAAGAGGAGATAAGAGAGAATTTTTTTTTGTTCTATCAGAGCCTTTTCACCTCTGAAGGGGGTAATGAACCCTGCTCTCAAGCCAAAGAGTATATCAAGAAAATCATGCCAAAAAGGATTAGTGATGAGATAGCTGGAGAACTAGAAAGGGAGATTTCCAAGGATGATATAAGGAGATCCATTCTCTCTCTCAAAAATGACAAGTCTCCAGGACCGGATGGTCTTCCTACAGAGTTCTACAGGACCTTCATAGATTGGGTAAGTGATGATCTTTCCCAGGTGTATAAGGAGGCCATTGAGAAAGGATCCCTAGGAAAAAATATCACTAAAGGAATAATTAAGTTGATCCCAAAAGAAGGGGATATAACCCTTGTCAAGAATTGGAGGCCCACTACACTCTTGAATGTTTCATATAAAATTTTGGCCAAAGTGCTAGCTGAAACACTAGCTGGAATCCTACCCAATATCATCAACTCTACTTAAATTGGATTCATTAAGGTGAGGTACATCTTGGAAAACCTTATCACAATATAGGAAGCCATGAACTAGGTGAAACATATAGGGCAAGATGTTGCAATGCTTCTACTGGATTTTGAAAAAGCCTATGATAGGATCTAATGGGATTTTGTGCTTCTTGTTTTGGAGGCATTTGGATTGCTAAAGGCATTCTACCATATGGTTAAAACCCTCTTCTAGGATGCATCTGCACAGGTGGAGGTTAATGGAGTTCTTACCCATGCTATCTCACTTGGGAGATCAATAAGACAAGGTTTCCCACTTGCACTAGCCCTATTTGTAATTGCCTTAGATGCACTTCACTATGTCTTAAGGGATAATTCCTTGGTCCCAAAAATGAGAGGCATCAGGCTACCTGACAATAATGAAATCATTAACCTTTAGTTTGTTGACGATACCTCCATCTTTTTGAACCTAGAAGAGGAAAATCTTGCAAATTTAATCTTGCAAGTTTCCCCTACAAAGTCTTGCCTTTTGGGTTGGAAGGAGAAGCCTCTAGATTGGGTAAACATTTTTGGCATCCAATGGGGGGGACCCCAAAAGTTGGTGAGATACTTGGGTATCCCGTTTGTAGCTGACCCTAACCTAAAAGAGATGTGGTGTTCGATCAGAGACAAGATAGAAAATAAGTTGGCTAGGTGGAACAAATAGTACCTATCATTGGTTGGAAGGTTCCAAATTTCTCAAAAAATATTGTCTTCTTACAATATTTACTTTTCCTCGGTGTGGTTATTCAGCTCCTACCAAATTAATGCTATCAAAAAAAAAAAGAGAGTTTCTTTGGTTAGATGGTAAAGGGAAAAGGAAAAGACACTCAGTTAAATGGGAGTGATGCACCATAACAAAACATAGGCGTGGTCTTGGTTTGAAAGATCTGAGGATTCAAGGCATTGCTCTGGCAGCAAAATGGGTGATTGGAGCCATGGATGGTGAGGAACCATGGAAAGTGCTAATCAGGAAAAACATTACCAATGTTTTTCCTAAACATACTAAATCATGGAAGTCTCTGCCTTTCAATGATATCCTTAGTAGTGAATGGCCTATGTCACCTATAGGATCCAATGTATTTGGAACCATATGGAAGGCTTGGGAAAAAATAAAAAAGAATCTATTCAACTGACACTTCACCAAGGGTGATAATAGGGTTGTCCTAACTAATAGATCTATTTGGTGGAATTTGAAACACAAAGGAAGGCCTCTAGAATTAATTCAAGGTTGTTCTACAAAAAACTGGGCTCAAAAAGGGATAAAATGCTTTAGTTAAATTCTGAAAGATGGGAAGCTAAAAGATTGGAATGATCTAAGTTCATAATATAATATACCCCTCAGTAACTAGAGGACATATACAGTGCCAAGAGTGGCTTGTAGTCATCTAAAAATCCCAATTGAAACAAAAAATTATCCCTTTTAATTTAAATAATTTCAATGGCAAAATGGTAACAAAGTAATGAAGTCTAAAGTAAGAGAAATGTATGCAATGTTAATAGAACAGGTGGACTTAACAGATCATATGAATAAATGTTGGAAAATGAACCTAAACCAAGCCCAGTGGCAGAAAATCTTTTGAAAAAATTGGCAGAAAGAGATGGAAGCCAAAAAAGCTTGTTTTAGATGGATCTTGATAATTCAGTGGTGCAGGAGCACCTAGCTAAACTCCATTTTGTTAATGATCAATTTTGGCTTGTACCTGACCTTAGCCAAGTCAGGGTAATGGTGTGTTTATTTTGGACCTTAGAAGGTCTTGCTTGTGTGTGGAATGGGTGAGTTAGTCACTAGGACTAAGGTCACCATAGTTTAATCGTTGTTGTTAATTCTTGTTTTATTTAGCCTTAAATAGCTTAAGTTTGGAATAGAGCCTTAAATGTGTTCTAAACACATCCTTACTATTTGAAAGATGCCAAGAGGTAGTTAAGGGAGTTGATGGCTCGAAATCAAGGAGTTAGAGGTCCTAGAAGTTAGGAAGAGGACACAATGATGGGAAGTTGCAAAAAGTTGTTGTAAAGTTGCATGACAACATTTTTCAGGTTGCATGCAACTTAGTTATCTCGGATCCCCTAAAAGCTAGGAGTGTGGGATCGACCAAAATCCCTTAAAACTTGGCAAATGGCATCTATGTAAGGTGTGGCTCGAATGCATGGTGTGGTATTGTTGTAATCGAGTTTTTGGTTAATGGGAAAAGAGAGAATTCTAGAATTTTTGTGTTTTTCCTGAGTATCTTGAGAAACAATGATATCAAATGCTTTGTATATACTGATTTGGAATTGTATTCATGTTTATAGTGAAGTTTCAAGTCTTTTTCATTCAGTAGTCAAGTTTTTTTGTGCTAAATTAGTGTTTGGAATTCATAGGTTAGAGTCTTGAGGTTTTTCTAGTTCAGTTTTGATCAGTTTGTCTTTTCATCGCTCCCCCATGAAATCTAGCCACGGGAATTTCCTAAGAATGGATGGATTTGCTAGGGGAGTCATTGCTCTATACATATGTAGTGGTAGGAATCCTGAAGAGTCGAGCAATAGGATGTATTAACAAACCCTAGGCGAGCTAAAGTTGCCCGGTTAGAGGTTTGAAGGTGGAAAATTGAAGAACATAGGCAGGGGAACGAGGTACTGTACGAAACAAGTATAGTTCCAGGTGGGGCATGACCTTACCTAATAATGCTAGAAGGATTGAGGCTTAATCAATCCATTTGTGTGAGAGATTAGTAAGAGATCATTGAAACCCTAGGAATTAGGCCTATTAGCCCTATTTACCCTAGATTGTAGGAATCCACTGTACGAAGGAGTCAGGGGTCTAAAACCTTGAGAATATTTTAAAGGACTAAAAAGGGTGTCTGAAAGTGCAATTTTTTTGCTAGGTTGTTTGGAGAGTTTGGGCGAGAAAAGCAAAAAGGACACTGTCAAGGGCTACAAGCGATTAGGCCTTCTTAAAGCAAAATCTTGAAATCGATAAGACAGCAGATTGAAGGTCCTCAAAGATGGATCTAAGTGGATGGGAAATGCATGTTGTCAGTGACTCTAACACCCCTACAAGCAGTTCAAGGTTGAGAGTGAAGTTGGCACTTAGATTCTTCTAAGTGTAGGGAAGAGTTTTGCAAGATCAAGTGGTGTCAGTCCTCTAAGGTGAAGCACAAGGAGTGGAGCTCTTGGAGAAGAGTGAGACATGACTTAGTTGATAATCTAAGTCTAGCAAGAACCTAGAAAGGGATCAGGTTCCTGGATGAAGACAGTTTAAAGTCTTCTTAATTGATTGTGCAAGCAAACCTTGGAGCATCTTACACCATTCAGAAACACTCGTTTAAAAGAAAAATGGATGATATTGATATATGTAGTTTATGTAGAAAGCCTGAATCAATTAATCATATCTTCTTTGATTGTATTTTTACGAAGGAAATATGGAATATGTTTTTCAATATACAAAATATATGGGGAAATAATGGGGATCCACTCCCTGAGAAAATTCTTTTCAATCAAAATATAAAAATGAGGAAAATTAGTGCATTATTTTGGCATATTCTTTCAACTGGCATTTTGTGGGCAATATGGAAGGCTTAGAATGAAGACAGGTTTCAAGGAAGGAAGAGATTGCTTACTGAGTCCTATAAGGGACTTATCTTTTACAATGTTGCAATGCAGGTTTTCATCACAGTGGAGCTCACAAAGGACAAGTTCTGTAAATACCTAGAAAACAAAGAAATAACCATTGATATCTTAGAAGCTAGGTATGGGCATATGTGGCAGGAAGGTCATCCTGGGGGAGATGTCTTCCTAAGGGCTCTGCAAGCCTTTTGGGAGGAACTAAAAGAAGAGAAAAAGAGCAAATCTGACAAGGGAAAAAGCAAAGAGATTGTAATTGTACTGATGGAAGGGAAGAGTAGCAGGGATCCTAGGATTTCAGTGGATGAGATGACTACAGTAGAAACACTGGTGGCACTTGGAGGCTCAGACAATACAGTACAATCCCATTAGGAATCAACCTTGGAAAATTTTTTGTTCTCTTTTTGGTATATAAATGGTAACAGGATTGGTATTGTATAAGAGCGAATTTTCACCCTAGGTGCAATTCCCCTTTTTTCCTTTATCCACCTTAGAAAACCAAAGTTGGAGGCTTAATTTTACTTAAGCTCGATGTTGGCGGTCCATGTGATGCCTACTTTGTGTGTCAATGGAGGCATTTTTGTAGAGGACGCTCACGTGACGCGTAGATGTCTGTGTGGCGTGCTTACGTCCCTGGTAGATTCTTGCGGCTGAGCCAGCAGAGGCGTTACTCTTCTCATTAGCAATGAAGTTGTAACGCCTCCTTCGGCTGACCGACCCGAATATGGTTGTTTTCTTCCTCATTCCTTCATATTCACTCTTCCAACTTGCATTTGGATTCTTCACAACTTCACTTGAACTCCTTAACAATTCTTGCACACTTCAAGCTTCCATACTCTCACTCTCACAAGCTAATTTTCACTCACTCTAAGCATTCCAAGCATTCCTTTGTAGAAAAATCTCACTCCATTACCTCAGTAGAGCACGTATGGGACCGCGCCATTCATAGCAGAGGCTTGAGTTCCTCTCATTTCTCCCCCAAGCAGTCTTGAGTGCTCTTGGTGGAGGTGGTAAGCTTCACCCTCTTCTCCTTTATCATTTGGTTGGGTAGTATAGTACTATTTTGTAGTGTTTGTGCTTTCTTTACGTTATTACTTCTTTATCTCACTCTTTTGGCTATCTGTGGCGGTGGAAACACCTAAACAAGGGTTTGATTGAGGCAAACCCCTATACAACCACCCAACATTTTCCCTCTTGTTGTGTGTAGGTGTGCGAGCCTGTAGAGGATTAGCTAGCAAACAAGTTCATTGGTGAGTTTCTCCTCATTTTCATCACTCTTGCTTATTTGTTTTATAATATTAGAGAATACTTTGTTTACTTGCTAGTGTCATTTTGGCCTTTTAGTTGAGTAGCTAGGTCATTAGTCATTTTGGTGAGTTCAACCTTGTCTCTATTGTTGTCTGACCATACGTACTACAACATGCTTTAGAGATGCTAGCGCGTCGTGCTATCGTCTAGAGTCTGCACTGACATCCTTGAGTAGAGAGCCCCTTGAGGCACAAAGTTGGAACTAAAAACTAGCTCACCTAGCCCCGCATTGAAACTTAGAATTGTAGAGTGATTATGGGACATCATAGTCCTCATCATTCTCATCCTCATAACCATAAACAATACACTTAGCTGAGGTAAGTTAGGGCAGCCTCTCGCATCTTGACCCTCTGTGACCTGGGGTCTTGCACGCGGTGGTCCCCCTTTCTTACATTTTTTGGTGAACCTGATGTGAACCATTTTGGTTCGATTCTTGCAATACTGACTGTCCCTTTCCTCGTACTCTAGGAGTGTTGTAAGGTTGTCGCCTTGCAACCTGACCTGTGACCCCAAGGTGGTGTAGTTGGAAGGTTCCAAAGGTATTGCATGATGAAACCTTAATTGGGTCACTGTCTTATCCAATAACCTTTGGGGATTCTGTAAAAGTGTTGTCTAGTGTGTGTGATGGCTTCCTTCTTGCATCAACCCATCCCCTCTGCGCAACCTACGGATAGTAGTGTTGGCATAATGTTTAGTTCACATAACTTGTCGATGGGCTTCAACAGGGAACCATCTCCTCTTTACATTCCTGCACAAATCAATGGGAACATCGTAGCAGGTGTTCTCGTTGACCCAACATCACAAGTGAATATAATAATAGAGGATATTATGCTAATAAATTTTATACATAAGGATGGATACGATGCTCTTGTGAGTTTCATTCACACACATGGCAGGCTTTCCGTACCCCCCTTGGGTAGCATTGTCCTATCGGTCCTAGTTGGGCCTAAGTTCGTGAATCTCCTGTTTAACATCATTCCAGGATCTAAACTCTTAAGGGTAAAATTGGGTATCCCTTGGTTGGTGGCGATGAACCCGGTACCCTTTTTCATGCATAAATGTCTAAAATTTATCCACAGAGGTTCCATACACGTGATCCATGACATTGGTTATCGATTGTCGGTTGCACGTGGAAGCTACTCCTTGGATCACCTGTGGCCTACACCCATGGGTCCCCTTTCACCTAGGATGGACCTTTTGCATAAAACATATCAAAAACATAAGAAAGGACATTTGAGGCCGAAGGTAAGGTATCCTCCCTCACCTTATGCTATCTCACATAGGGCTTGCTTGAAGGTTGACAACGATGTCGTTAAGGCTCGAAAGAGGAAAGAAGAGAAGCGGTCTTGTGATCCTCCTTCCTCTTTCGCTACCCAGTATGATGCTTCTTCTCATTCAACTATGGTACCATCAAGTTCTACTCCTCGCTTGCAGGAGAACCCCTCGATGCCTGCTTGGCGAAAGCTTAAGTGTCTTGTGTTCAAGCTTCCTATTCTACCAACGGAGCCTAGACCCGTTCGATATGAATGAAAGGTCTCCCAAGGAGATTCCTCCTTGTCTTGACCTCTGTGGCCTCCTATTGCTCCTGCTCCTAAGGCAGTGAGCAGAAAGAGGCCCAATTCTGAGGCTCTCGAGTTGACTCCTCATGTCGCTCCTCAATCTGCACCCCCTATTTCTGTACAGGAACCCGTTCCTCTGCCTGAAACAATCATAGTGGATGTTCCTATGGTTGAGCAGAAACCTCCTGTCCCTTTGTAAGCTCTGACTTCTAACTCCAAGATCCATAGGAACCACCTTGCACAAGAACGCAAGCACCGTCAAAAGGATCTTTTGGCCGAACAGGCCGCCTTGCAACAAAAGGAGGAAGAAACTACCGCTCTTGTTTCAGGACCTCTTGCAGCATCTCCTTCCTCCCTTCCCTCTATTCCTCTTCAATCTAGTTCATCCCTGGCCTCTGTTGCGAGTGCTAATATGCCTAACCCTAAACAGGTACAAGTGTTTATTGCTCCTTCAACGGAGCCACCTTTGTTGATGTCTGTCCCAGATGTTCAGCCCTTGCCAAAGCCCGTGGACATTGTTAATACTTTGGTCGTGTCCATTATGGTTCTATCCTCCTCTTCCTCTGCACCCCTAGCTTCGTCTATAGGGATTTCATCTCCTCCAATGAAGAAAGAGGTGTAGATTGGTCCTTCTAACAATGAAGCACGTAAGAGGAATCCACCTTCCTCACAAGGTGGCCCCATGATGACTTGTTTTGTCCTTGTGATAGAACCAGTCTCGGCTTCCCCTGAGTTTATCACCACTCTCAAATCGTTCGGTGAACCTAGCAATGAATCTCATGCATAGCCTACCTCGTTCGCTAAGAATAGACATGGTACCCCCATGGGATGCATTTTCAATTTTGTGGACAAAGTCTTGGCCCTGTTGGCGATCTTCGTGAAATCGTTGACTTTAACTCCACAAGAGCTTGGTGGAGAGGACCTTGAAGGGCCCTCTTCCTTGGCCCTTGTTGCGGGAGGGCCAGATGCTCCTCCTCTTAACATTCCACCTTTGCAAGCTCGCCCTCCTTCCCCTTATGAGGATCTAGATTGGGAAGCAGACGACCTCTTGGTTGATCAATGTTAGGAGGAGGCCCCTTTTCTTGATCTTATGTGTGTGTTATGTGATGTGTTCCCCTGTACTCGTGTTATGTGTGCCTGGATGACCCTTGTCACCCTTGTTGGTGCTTGGATACAAGTGTGTTTTTTGTGTCATGAACCTTCTTCTATTTGTTCCATCATTCTTCCATGTTCGTGATTGATTTTTCAATAAAATTGGGGACAATGCAAAGCGTTGGGGGCATTTAGGCTCCCCTTCCATGTTGACCCTTTTTTTTTACTTTTTTTTTCATGCATTCTTCCTGATCTGGTTGGGGATTGATGATCTTTCACCTTGCATTGCGGTTACCTATTATTATTATATGAGCTTGGACATATCTGACCCCTCTAAACCAGATCCCTCTGTGTCTTATGTTTGTGTTTTCTTTCTTTTCGCTTCCTTTAGCTTTTTCTCTTCTTTGCTTGAGTTGTCCCTCCTATGTGTGACAACGCTTTTCTTCAACACTTCAATTTTCAGAAAATAAATTCATTTCCAACAAATATTTTCTTGAAAGTCTTCACAACAATTCCTTCCTTAGAATCGCATTCTCAACTTGGAACCCTAACGAAACATGTTTCCTTCATCACGAGTTCATAAAGAAAGGGCTTGAAGACCTTCCTTTGAAGTAGGAACAACTCTTACTTCCCCTCATGTGGGGGCATATCCTTCCTTTTCAATTCCTTGATGAAGTGAACATGTTTTGAAAGGATTCCTTGATGACAAATCATTCTAAGAGAACAATCGCTTTTGAATTGCGTGTCCATTGAGCGGACCCCCCTTCTTCCTCATGACAGGTTCCCAAGGGACCCTTCCTTCAAAATCCTTTATGATGAATGGAATTTTTCACGTCTAGCCTGGGGGAAGCCCGACTAGGCTCATTCCATTCGCTCTTTCACGTCTAGCTTGGGGGTAGCTTGACTAGACCTTACTCTTCAAATAGTGTGTCCCTTGAATGGACCCTCTCCTTTTGAAGGGTTCCTAAGGGACCCCTTTGAAATTTTTACAGTCTGTGTGACTGACCGCTTTTTGACATGTTATATCTATGGGTAGACATGTCACCGCTTTTGACATGTTCTATTTGCGGGAAGACATGTCGCCGCTTTTGACATGTTCTATATGCAGGTAGACACGTCGCTGCTTTTTGACATGTTTTATCTGCGAGTAGACATGTCACCGCTTTTTACATGTTCTATCTGCGAGTAGACATGTTGCCACTTTTTGACATGTTCTATTTGCGAGTAGACATGTTGTCGCTTTTGACATGTTCTATCTGTGGGTAGACATGTCGCCGCTTTTGACACACTTTGTCTGTGGGTAGACGTGTCACCGCTTTTGACATGTTCTATCTACGGGTAGACATGTCGCCACTTTTTGACACACTCTATTTGAGGGTAGATGTGTCACCACTTCCTGACTTTGCGGAGTCCACTTCCTTAGGGCTTCCTCCACGCAAGAGATCTTGGGGGTTGCCTCCTTGTAGGTCTGCAAGCTTGTAAGATGCTTTGTTGTTCCAACTTCATAGTTCCAAGTAGCTATGGAGTCCTTCGCTTCTCCTGCACCTTTAGGTACGCCATGATGAGTACTGCTTCCTCGACGGTTTAGGTATACTTTTCTAACCCTACTCTCTTCTTGATCTACTTTACCGAGCACTCATCAATACTTGTGCTTGCTAAAGTGGCGGCAAAATGTATAAGAGAAAATTTTCACCCTAGGTGCAATTCCTCTTTTTTCCTATATCCACCTTAGAAAACCAAAGTTAGAGGCTTAATTTTACTTAAGCCCACTATTGGCGGTCCACGCAACACCTATTTTGTGTGTCGGTGGAGGTGTTTTTGTAGGGGATTCCTGCGTGACGTGCAGACATCCATGCGACACACTTACGTCCCTGGTAGATTCCTACAGCTGAGCCAACAAAGGCATTACTCTTCTCATTGGCAGTGAAGTTGTAATGCCTCCTTCGACTAACCGACCTGAATATGGTTGTTTTCTTCCTCATTCCTTCATATTCACTCTTTCAACTTGCATTTGGATTCTTCACAACTTCACTTGAACTCCTTGACAATTCTCGCACACTTCAAGCTTCCATACTCTCACTCTCACAAGCTCATTTTCACTCACTCCAAGCATTCCAAGCATTCCTTTGCAGCAACATCTCACTCCATCAACTCAGTAGAGCACATCTAGGACCATGCCATTCACAACAAAGGCTTTAGTTCCTCTCATTTCTCCCCCAAGCAACCTTGAGTGCTCTTGGTGGAGGTGGTAAGCTTCCCTCTCCTCCCCTCTATCATTTGGTTGGGTAGTATAGTATTGTTTTGTAGTTCTTGTGCTTTCTTTACGTTATTACTTCTTTATCTCGCTCTTTTGGTTGTCTGTGGCAATGGAAACACCTAAATGGGGGTCTGACTAAGGCAGGCCCCTATACAGCCACCCAACATTTTCCCTCTTGTTGTGTGTAGGTGTGCGAGCCCTCATAGGATTAGCTAGCAAACGAGTTCATTGGTGATATTCTCCTCATTTTCATCACTCTTGCTTATTTACTTTATAATATTAGAGAATACTTTGTTTACTTGCTAGTGTCATTTTTCCCTTTTAGTTGAGTAGCTAGGCCATTAGTCATTTTGGCGAGTTCAACCTTGTCTCTACTGTTGTCTGACTGTATTAACTACAACGTGCTTTAGAGACGCTAGCGTGCCACGCTGTCATCTAGAGTCCGCGCTGATGTTCTCGAGTAGAGAGCCCCCTAAGGCGCAAAGTTGGACCTAAAAACTGACTCGCCTAGCCCCGCATTGAAACTCAGGATTGTAGAGTTATTATGGGACATGATAGTCCTCATCATTCTCATCCTCATAACTCTAAACAGTACACTCAACTGAGGTAAGTTAGGGTAGCCTCTCACGTCTTGACCCTCTGTGACCTTGGGTCTTGTACGCGGTGGTCCCCCTCTCTTATAGGTACATATGCTACATATATGTAAGATCTTATACAAATGCTCATATGTGACTACAAGCTACATGTATATATGTAAATATTTTGTAGAAGATACTTGGAACAGTATGAGATGATAAATTTGATGTATCAGGGGTAGAGTAGGGATATGTATTTTTTGTAACTGGGGAAAATGGATGATATAGCATAAGCAGGGCTACCAAGAGGCTAGATACTAATGTATTTGCACTGATGCTCTATGTAATGATTTCTCTATACTTAATACAAAAAAAAGAAGTTTTAGATAAGTTAATTTGTTAGTGCCTCTTGACCCCATAAGCATTGTGGCAGACAATTTTAATATTTCCATAGTTTTAAGCATAGAGTAAACACAATGATGAGCTCCAACTGAGTCAAAAATTAAAGCAGACAACCAAGTAGCTCAACCAAGTAGGAAAGTAGCTCAACCTACCAAACAAGTAGCTCAAGCAAGCAAGCGAGTAGCTCAAGCACATAGGCAAACGAGTAGCTCAAGCAAACAAGCAGCCAGCTCAAGCACACAAGCAAGTAGCTCAAGCACATAGCCAAGTAGCTCAAGCACACATGCAACCAACTTAAGTAGACAAGTAGGTAGCTCAAGCACACAAGCAACCAACTCAAGAAAGTAGGCAACCAAGTAGCTCAAGCACACAACCAAGTAGTTCAACAAACAACCAACTAGCTCAAGCAACTTGATAGACAACATTTTTAACATTTTCATAGTTTTAAGCATAAAGGAATCATAACACAATGACGAGTTCCACCATACATCACAAATACATAGTGACTAACTCTAACATTCATCACATACACAATGGCTAACACACACATGTCCATAATGCATCCTAGATAGAAAGAATATTGGTGCATTGCACAGTAAACCATGGGTCCTATCCTTTCCTTTGGTATACATAGGAGCACACAATATATGCTTGAAGTCACAAAGTATATGCAAGGTATACACATAGTTGCATAAATAAATGTAGGTCACAAAGTATACACATGTATTATTAGCTTACTTAAAAGAAGGTTGAATAGTTAATCTAATTGAGTGGTAGTTAAAGTGGGAATGTCCCACAAGATGGTAGGAACATGCTCTGATACCACTTGTAATGTCCCTACTAGGAGTTAGCCTAAATCTATTCTAAATTATCAATTCCACAAGCAATGGGCCCTAGAGGATACCTTGAATTGATCTAGTCCTTGCAAATAATTTAGAGATCCATCACTAAAATAGCCTAACAAGTAGAATATTAGTACTCCACAATGAAAATTATAATTAAACATGGGTAACTCTATTTTAAATAACATCATTCACATTAACAAATTCATAATAAACTAACTAATCCTACTTTTAGTTTTCTCAATTATGGGTTACATGAAAAGAGGATGTTGATAGGATGTCTCAATCTCTCCCTCCTCATGTGGCGCATGCCATTCATATGAGATGACCCGATGAGACTCTTAACCCCCTTGTCATCATCCTTGTTCCATTTCCCATAATTGATCATTCCCTCTTGTTACACCATGGTAGGAAAGTGAGATTACAATGGTTACTCTAGTGATCAATCTAGACCCAAAGGCAGTACCCTTTGATCCCAAACGCAAGTACCCCTCTAGCCCATGTGGGCTTATCTTGTCCTCCCTAGGTGGCATATCTAGTAGAGACCCCTTTGCTACATCTGGTGATCAACCTAGACCCAAAGACAAGAACCCCTTTGGCCCACATGGGCTCATCTTGTTCCCCCCCGAGTGGCATATCTAGGGAGATCCCATTGCTATATTCCCCTTGTAATCCCTTCTTTCCCACCATGGTGGAACATAGACATAATAATAAAAATGAATGACTGACTACAAACATACATATCAATAGGGTATATAGACATATAAATTTTTGAACTATAAAATACCTATGTTATCTACTAAAATATGAATCATAATTATATCCTATTGACTATGACTTGAAACCATCACTATGCTACTATGATCATTCCTATATTAAATAAAAAATATGATCTTTACTATACTAGATATAGCCTATGATCAACATTAATATCCATTATTGTTGCTGGTTATTATTCTTTCTCTCTTATTCACATTTCCTCTATTCCTTATTCACATTCCATCCCTCATCGGTGGTCCTCTTGTTTGGGAAACCTACCTTATATACCTAATCGATCTCTACAAAGGCACGACTCTTCATCCTATTGGAAATTGATAGGTTGTCATTGATGTCAACAAATAATGGAATTTTGTTGATTACCAGTATTTTGTTGCTCTGGTTATGAATGCTTGTTGATTTGATATTTTGATTTGGACTATCCTATTTTGTATGATCTGCTCAGAAGCTAATAACATGATTTATCCTGACATCAGTTGCATCCCCTAACAAGGTTTCAACTGACTAGGGTGTTTGGGTTGTGAGGTACAGTTACCAATTGGTTGGGAAACAATGTTATGCTTATACACTGTCTCTTCTTGTCGGTTTTATGGTTCATATTCTATCTAAGTAAAAGATATCATTACAAGACTTTGTACATAGGTTTGAGTCCACAAGATGTATTCTACTTTGGAGTTTCATGATGATATGTGAAGGAATTTGGAAGATATGAATGATAGTATTTTGTTCTACAAACCTCGATGAGTTTTCATACAACACACTATTGTGGGAGATTCTGCATTTTCTCATAATTGATTATCATATCGAGCGGTGTTGAAGATAAGTTCTTTGATGTCATCCAAGGGAGAGTTTAAGTGTTAGCAAGTTTTTGTGTTGCACGTTTGATGAAGTGTACATTTGTTTGGAGTTTTGGTTTATCTCTGACGGACCTAATTATATATTAATATTGAGGTGTGCTACGAATAATAAAGGGATCTGTCTTAGGTCCATGCCAAAAAAAGTTAGTTTTTGAATCAAGGTTTCTTTAATTAGGATGACCTAATTAAGAAATATGGATATATATATATATACATATATACAAGACATTTAGGTGTGTGTGTGTGGACATACAATGTGGTAGAGAAAGAAAGAAGAGTGTGCACATGTGAAAGATACTTGAAGACAGAGTTGAAAATGTATATGTGTGAATTGTATAGATGAGTAGATGAGTGAATTACTCGAGTATTGTGCTTCACCGGAATTGAACTCTAGCACAGGGAAGGTGCATTCTTTATCAGTTCACACTTTTGGCAGTGAGCCACTTTATTTTGTATCTACTTCAGGTTGTGAGCCTTTCAAGGATGATGAGTCCTGGTAATGAGCCCTGTAATATTCTATATTCGGCTATATTATATTATGAGCTAATCCTCACCGTGGTTTTTCCCATTTTGGGTTTTCCACGTAAAAATATTGGTGTTCATGTGTGTTGATGCTTTGTCTTGATTTCATGTCTTCTTCAGGTAATTCAGTAATATTTGTGATAAAGCTTAGATGGATTTTATGTGAATGGTTTAATGGAATACTGATTCACCCCCCTCTTAGTATTCTGAATGTTCAACAATTGGTATCAGAGCTTGGTTCCTTTGAGGAAGCCTAATAGCTTGGGGAAGGTCCTGAAATTCGATTTTATGGAAGACAAAAAAATTCTTTTTCCTCTGGAAATGATCTCTACTGATCATACAAAAGAATTTGAAGAACTAAAAGATAGACTAAAGGAAGCAAATGAGTGTATCAAGAATTTGAGAAGAAGATATGAAGAAGCATGTGATCAATTAAAGAATGCAGATGAAGTCATCATCAGACTAAAAGATCAATTGAAAGAAAAGGAGAAGATTGAAGATTATCAAAAAATTGAAATTCAAAGTAAGATAAATGAATGTGCAAAGTTTGACCAAGAAGTGATAACTCTAAAATCAGATTTGGAAAAGGCAAAAGGAAATGAGGATAAATTCAAGGCAAGAATTGCAATGCTTGATGAGTTGATTGCTTCTTAGAGACCTGCAATGGATAAAAGAGGTATGGGATTTGAAGAAGGACAAAGCTCAAAGGAAATTCAACCTACTGATATGAAGACTCAATGCAATGATGAATAGCTCAGGAATCACAGAAGCAATACCGGAAGAACTCCCATCAGACAACCTAATGCTCAAAGGTATTTATCTTTTAACAGTGTCTACTATTTTTGCAATAAATTTGGACATAGGTCAAAAGACTACAAAAGTAGAATGAATGATACTTTATCATTCTTCAACAAATGTTTTGAGTGCAAAAGGATTGGATATAAGATTATGAAATGCAGTAGTAAGAAGTTGAGCAAGGAATTATATTCATTTAATCACTACTGTTATCATTGCAACCTACTTGGACACAAGGCTAATCAGTGCAAATAGAGATTGAATAAAAGAAAATATGGAAAGAAGAATGTTGTTTGTTTTGAATGTAGCAATCCATAACATTTTTCTAGGAATTGCAGAAACAAAAGGATGAAAAGTATATATCCAGTAAAGAGACATGAACCGATTATGGATCCAGAAGAAGTTAGAAAAGAAATGAAAAGAATTTGGAGAAAGGAAGGAGAATCTAAACAAAGTGAATCAGAATCATCAGTCATTTTTGTGTTGTCCTCTGATGTAGACACTTCCATCAAAAATTAATTCAGGCAATGCCTAAGAGGGAGCAATAATCAAAAAATTTATCAACCCCTCTTTCGATGTAAGATGTCATATCATGGTAGAAGTGCATTTATTAAGGTTATGAACTCAAGAATTCATGAGAGAGGAATTTGTAGACACACATGTGTGAAGAATGTATGTCGTAGAGTTTGAAAGGATGATAGCTTACATGAATTTTGAGTTGATCTAATTGTGATCTGAAGCATTAATTACATGAGAAATTGGGATGAAAGAAATAAATTCAAATATGTTTAGGAAAATGCATTTGATGAAAAGCATTTGTGTAAGAAGAAGCATGGAGAGGAAGCTTGGAGAAACCAGAGCAATTTTATCCTGCAAAAAATTTGAATTCGGCTTTGGTGGAAAAAAAAGAAGGTAAGTTGATGCCACTACATCATTTGAATTATTTGTGGTATCTTGTATGCAATGGATATGCCTTGGCTTATAAACAATTCAGAGAGACCAAAGCCAGAGTAAAAAATATACCCTGTTAAATCCTTGGAACTTGATCCTTTGGGTGTTTTTTCGGATATTCCTATTGGTGTCATACCAATTGAAGATGTTGGAGTTTACATTCATGGAAAATTAGAAGAATCTGATTACGAAAAAGATCACATGTTGTGGAGTGAAGAATTAATTGGAAATGGTTTTACCCTAAAACCATAATACAATGTACTTTCAAAAATGAAATTGGATGTATGGAAAACCTTTCCAGACTTTAGTAGTGAAGGAAGATGTATCAGAATGACTCTTAGCAGACTTCATGATGATTCTATGTGGCTTAATGAAACATATATGATATCCAAAGATATAATCAAGGAAATTATTGGATTATTATCCTTCAAACCCACTCTTGTTTGTAATCCCAATAGAGAAAAGGGTTGAATAAGGAACACACATGCTAGAATTTCTAACCCGACAGTTCAGTATGCAAGCTTAGTTATTTCACAAATGATTCTTGGTGACAACGGTGTCTCAACTATTGCAATTGATCTTGCATTGGATATGATTGAGAGCAGAATTGAATATGATCTCTGTGGGTTGCTCCGACAATAGTTGTTGGAGAATCTGAGAGATTTCAAGAAGAAGAAAGGCACATTTAGATATGGTACATTGGTTTTATGCTTGATTTTATACTTTATGAAGGAGATTCTTGTTATAGGAGAAGTTATTTGGGAGAATACCAGACTGGTTTCTTATTAGATTGAAGAGCTTATGAGAAATATTGGGGACTTAGATGCAAAATAAGCTGCCCTTGGTGCATTCTTTGGAAAGTTTCAAAGGAAAATGAATAGAAGAAGGAGAATTCCAAGAGAATTGGTTTCAAATTATAAGAATGATATAACCTTTTTGGTAAACACTATAGTTGCATCATCAAGGCAGTTGATCCAAGGAATTCATGGATGCCTGAGTTTGGATATGAAATTGAGAAGGATTATACTGCTGGTTGTATTGAATTGTTAATTAATAGCCCCCGAGATCCCAACAGACCTGGGTTTGGGACCTACACTGAAGTAGCTAAAGGTCTTGAAGAATCTGATTTTGTCTCCGAAAAACCAAAATTTGCCACTGAAGAAAAGAGGAAAGCAATTGTGGTTCATGCCCTGGTTGCTCAGGTGGATCCTGCTCCTAGAAAGCTTAAGCAATTGGCCAAGTGTAGGACACACCTTCAAGTAGCTCCCAGTGTGGTTTCTAGTTCTTCATGTTCTGTTAAAAAAAGATCAAATGTATTAATTGATAGATTCGATGAATTAAAGAGCAAAGCAGTAAGTGACATGGTCTCTTGGGTTGAAGAAAAAATATTGTTGGAAATTGCAGATAAGTGCAAGTCTACTCATAGCTTGGCACTTGAAAAACTCAAGGTTATTCAAGATTGTGAGGAAGAGGTTAAGAGTTTATTCACATTCTGTTGGTCTTGGCTTGATGCAATTCAAAGACTCAAGGGTGTTGAGAGCACGGTTAAAACCCAGATTAAGTTTGCATCTAGCACATTTGATCCTTCCTTAGTTTGGATAATCAGACCTGGTATGATTTGGCAAGACTGCATGAGGAATACCTTGCATCACTCAAAGAGATAAGAGAGTTTATTGAGCTGTATGGGAAACTCAGAGATCTAATCAATACTAAGTGTGCCCTTGTCTACTATGTTATTTTCATGGCTGACATGATTTTTAACTCTTATGCTTCTCTCAGAAATGTGGTTGAAGGAAAAGATACTTTAATTGACCTCAATTATCTATGCAGTGCATTAACAAAGGAAACGAGGCTTTGGAATGAAGGGAGATCCTCACAGACAAGATTCTTAGCCAGCTTCAATCATCTACCACCTTCGATTAGTCATTCATCATCATTATTTTTGGAAAGTACTCCCCAAGGGGAGTATTCAGATATGCAAAGGAACTGTTAATACACTAAAATTGTTTTTCCTTCGCCATTGATGTCAAAAGGGGGAGAGAGAAGTATCATGTGAAAACAGAGGTATTTTTTTTGGTTTTCACATCGTGTGTTTCCATCAATGACAAAGGGGGAGGTTGTAAATTTTTAGGTTGTCATTGATGTCAATAGATAATGGAATTTTGTTGATTACTAGTATTTTGCTGCTCTGGTTATGAATGCTTGTTGATCTAGTATCTTGATCCGAACTATCCTATTTTGTATGATCTGATCATAAGCTGATAAGATGATTTATCTTGACATCAGTTGCATCCTTTGACAAGGTTTCAACTGACTAGGGTGTATGGGTCGTGAGGTACAATTACCAATTGGTTGGAAAACAGTGTTATGCTTATACACTAGCTCAACTCGTTGGTTTTATGGTTCGAATTTTATCTCAGTAAAAGATATCATTACAGGAATTTGTACATAGGTTTGAGCCCACAAGATGTATTCTACTTTGGAGTTTCATGATGATATGTGAAGGAATTTGGAAGATATGAATGACAATATTCTATTCTATAGACCTTAGAGAGTTTTCATACAACACACTATTGTGGGAGATTTCTCATTTTCCCATAATTGATTATCATACCGAGTGGTGTTGAAGATAAGTTCTTTGATGTCATCAAAGGGATAATCCAATGCGTTAAAAAGTTTTTGTGTTGCATGTTTGATGGAGTGTACATTTTTTTTGGAGTTTTGGTTTAGCTCTAGCTGACCTAATTATATATTAATATTGAGATGTGCTACGAATAATAAAGGGATCTATCTTAGGTCCATTCCGACAAAGTTAGTTTTTGAATCAAGGTTTCTTTAATTAGGCCGACCTAATTAAGAAACATTTATATATGTGTGTGTGTGTGTACAAGACATTTGGGTGTGTGTGTGTGGGTATGCGATGTGGTAGAGAAAGAGAGAAGAGTGTGTGCATGTGAAAGATACTTGAAGATAGAGTTGAAAATGTATGTGTGCGAATTGTATACATGCGCATCTAAGTGAATTACTCAAGTATTGTGCTTCATCGGAACTGAACTCCAGCACAGGGAAGGTGTATTCTTTATCAGTTCACACTTTTGGCAGTGAGCCACTTCATTTTGTATCTTAGCAGTTAGCTAGATCTTTTGTATCTACTTTAGGCTGTGAGCCTTTCAAGGATAGTGAGTCTTGGTAGTGAGCCTTGTAATATTTTATATACGGATATATTAAATTATGAGCTAATCCTCACCATGGTTTTTCCCATTTTAGGTTTTCCACGTAAAAATACTGGTGTTCATGTGTGTTGATGCTTTGTCTTGATTTCATGTCTTATTCTGGTAATTCAATCAGATTTGTGATAATGCTTAGATGGATTTTATGTGAATGGTTTTATGGAATACTGATTCACCCCCTCCTCTCAGTATTTTGGATGTTCAACACATCCTTGGTATTGCCACCCCTTCTACAAATCATGTCTCTTGGCATAGGCAGTTGCTCCTTACACCGATCTTGTTTTGTCTTATTAGTAATATGAATTGTTGTGTATTAGAGGTTATTATGTTTGATGTTGGTGTTGGTTTTATTAACCATTGTTTATCTCTTTCTAGGGATTTTTGCTTAGCCTATGGAATTTATGTGTTAAACAAGGCAGGGGTTAATAGTATTTTGTATGAATATTGTTATTAAATAATATTATTAATACTTACTTAATTTGTAAATATTATATCTTAGATAAATATTATTAAATATTTTGTATAAATATTATTATTATTTATTGTGACACTTATAAATAATATTGATGGTTCTTCTTAATTATGATAATTGTATGATAATTATAATATGACCCAAAGTGATTATGATTATATCGATGTTTGAATATATACATATATATATATATGTATATATTTGTTACGATAATTGTATTAATTATATTCTTGTGAAAATCTGCACAAGTAGCAGAGTTGGCTTGGGATGTTGGTTTGCTCCCCATAGGTTTCGGGTTTGACTCTAAGGCTCAGGCTTACCCAATGCATGTGGTTTGTGGGTGATTTCATGCATCCCCAAAGGATTAGTCTTGCCTCAACTCACCCCTCCTGAACCCAAACTTGGCAAAAAGTAAGACCAAGGCAAGGCTAGTTGGGCACTGGGCTGGGTCGCGGGGATACCTCTAGCACAAAAAAAATAAAAAATAATATTCTTGTGAATATATTATAATTATAATTATAATTTTTAAATTGCGATGATTCATATTTATATTTTAATATTATTTGACTTTGTTATTTGTATTTTAATATTTCATATTTGGGGTTACAATTTTGGGGGACATGACAGTGAGGCACAGGAGCAAAGGCCAAAGGTGCCATAGTAGAGCAGGAGGAAAAATTGGATGAAACAACAGAAGAAGAGGAAGGCTCTTGAGCACGAGAAAACTTCCCCTTCCTCTTTTGAGAGGAGGAGGAGGTAGCCTACTGCTATTGTGTTATCATAGAGCCTTTAACTGAAATAACATAGAGGGAGATAAGGTAGGTCACCTTCAGTGTTATGCCCCCATTCTTGTATTTAACATAGGTGCGATACAAGTCCGTCCTTGGAGGAAGTGAACCAACAGGAGCAAGCCAAAAGTGATCTAACAAGTAGCCCCCATGTGACACTGGAGGTTTATATCCAGTGTCATGCACAATGTACAAAGAGCCCTCTTGAGAAAACTTCAAACACTTATGAACCACCGAAGTGACTACATTCATGGAAACCAACCATGGGATTCCTAGCTTCACTCTGAATAAGTTTGATTTTAGGATGATAAAAAATGGATCATTTACAATCTTGGGTCCTACCAAGACTGAGAGGGCGATGAAATCGATTGGAGGGACTAAGAGTTTGTCGTGTGTATGTATTGTGGCTTTTGAATTTTCATATTCCTCCCTATGTAAAAAATTTAATAGAAGAGTCTCCTTCATTACTACATTCACACAACTCATGGGGTCAACTAGAACACCAGTCATGATGTTCTCGTTGATGCGAGAAAGAATGTACAGAGGAGAAGGATGCTTGTTCATGTTCATAGGCAAGTCATACGAGGTGAAATTTATAGTTGATGACTACGTCGCAGGCTGCCCGAGAGGAATAGGCGTAAATGAAACCATGTTTACATACTTCAAGAACTTAGGGGAAGTTGAACTAGGAGGTTCAACGATTAGGTTAGTAGAGTGGGACATAAAGGGATCTGTGTAGATCTGCAACTTGCTATTAGCCTTTGCCATATATTTATTTGCATTCTACTCTTTCCCATCAAGGCAGATAGTACCATCATCGATGCGATCTTCTATCTCATGACGCAAGCACATGCACCTTTTGGTATCGTGTCTAAGAATTCAATGGTACTGGAAGAATGCATTTTCTTCATGATAGTCAGGGTAAGCTTCAATAATGGGTCAAGGATTTGGTAAGGTTATCACTTTTTCTTTCAATAACTTCTTTAGAATAGAAGTGTATGATTTTAATAGCTTTGTGAACTTTCTATTGTGTTTTAGGCTTTTGTCACTAAATGCAACAACTACATTCGCAATAGATTTACCTTTACCATAGATTGACACAATGGATTGTGTTTTAGGCTTTTGTCACTAAATGCAACAACTACATTCGCAATAGATTTACCCTTTGGATGAGGTTGCGAGGAAGATCTCTTGAAATAGGAAATCATCTGCTAGTACTCCTGCAATGCGGAACAAAGATGCATGAAAGAAGGATACTTCATCAAGGAAAACTTCTCCTGCCAAGTCCTATGCAAGTTGTCGATGAAGACCTTCTGCACATCTAAGTCAGGAAAAGGATAGGATATTTGTGAAAATAATGCTTGATATCGAGCAATGAAATCATTTTTCTTCTCATGCTCTCCCTGCTTACACTGGATGAGGTTTGAAAAGGCCATCTTTGGCTTGATGTTCACCTAGAATTGCTAGAGAAACTGATTCACAAGTTGATCAAATGAGAATATGGAATTAATAAGCAAGGAACAATACCATTCTAGGGATGTATCCTTGAGAGATCTTGGGAGCAACTTAGCCATTAAGACATTATGGTGGAAGAAATTTGTACACATGACATTGAATGTGGATACATGTGTTTACAGATCTCCCTTACCACCATACTTCTCAAAATTTGAAATCTCCATCCCCTGGGGAATAAGAGTGTTTAGAATTGCTATTGATAAAGGACTATGATGAAAAAAAGGCTAGAAAATCAGCTAAGAGGTAGCCTGAGATAGGTTCGCCAACTGATTTTGCATTCGACCCATATTTTGTAGCAGAGCATTCAGAACAAGGTCAGTTGATGAAACAAGACTAGTGGAACTACCGCCAGAACCACCACTAGATCCACCACCTCCCATCCCACCAAGGATTCCACCGCCAGACCAAAATGGCCCCTGGAGTTACCACTGCTAGAATTAGAAGGAATGACACTAAAATCGAGAGGGATTCTGTATACTTTAATATTCAAAAGTGCCTCAGGCACGATGGTGGTGTTGACAGAAGGGCTCGATTCAGCCATGTACACTAACGTTATGGGCATCAAAACTCCTATTTGCCTTCCAGAGATTTCAGACCCAAAACCTCATATAACACTTGATCCAAATTTGTATGAAGGGACATATGATTCCACTATATCAGTGATGCCTCAAAGAATCTCTAGGCCCACCCAATCTTTGTCCAACATATATCTCATTTAATTAATAACCTTAGTGGCCCTAGCCGTGTTATGTTATTTTCCCAAATGAAAAAATGATTCATTTCCTCAAAACACCTAAAAAATTACACTAAGGTCTCATGGTAGTGATGGCTTAGAAAATTATTAAAAGTGACATGAGGTATCATTGTAGATAAATTTTGAAATTTCCTCTCAAAGTCAATTTAGTTATAGTTTGGGTGGTGCAGGGCACCATAGCTCTTAATGTGAAAATGTTGCAAAGAGTTAGACATTGAGTCTTTTGGTTTGTAATAAGGTCTTAAAGACAATTTTTGATGTTTTTGGAGTCAATTGAGGTGGTTAGGTGGTTTGGAGTCAGTTTGGAGTCCATTTGATCAAGTTTGTAAAAGTTGCAAAAAAGTTGCAAAGTTGTCAAGCAACTTTTGCACTTTTTACATTTTGAGGAAGTTGAACAGTCATGGGACTTGAAAGGTAGTTTTAGTCAGTTGTTTTGGTTGGGAAATTTTTAAATACATCATGTAATGATCGAGTCCAGTTTTTGATGTACATTGAGAAGATTGAATAATAAAGATTCACTATTTTCCTACGTTTTAGAGGCTAATTTTGCTGCTACAGTGTTTGGTATGGCCTGGGAATGCTCACCGATGCATTTAAATTGATGAATGGTTGATTTAGCTTCCTTTTGGTTTTTTTAATAAGATTTCATTAAGTTTTGAGGGTTTTATAGTAGATTTTCTAAGATTGGTTCAGAAACCCTAGGTTTTGGTGTTTTGAGGGAAGAATAATGAAAATCACACCATTCCACTAGTGAAAATCTTTGAGAATTGGTGGAATATTGTTATATAGGATGTATTTTGAGTTCATGGTGTTTTCAGGAGTAGGGAAGGAATTTTGATGAAGAATAGGTGATGCCCTAGGTGGAAAATCCTCTTGTTTTGGGTATAAAAGGTTGCATAGGAGTAGGGTTTTATAAAAAAGGTGTTTGGAAACCATTCTAGTTGATAGAATTGGCATCTGCAAACCCCATATGAAATGTTAGGTGCTCTAGAATGAATAATTGATGATTAGAGAGGGTAGAACCAATAGTTTCCCTATCAAACCAGCCTAATTAGGCCTATGGTCAAGTGTAGCAGCAGATTTTTGAGGGTGTTCTTCCAAAGCAACCCAATCTAAAATTTTGATACATTGTGAAGTGTCAAAAAGGTTATCCTAAATGGTGGTTGGTTTTTGGGTTTGAGACCTGGTTTATAAATTATGTCAAAAAAGAGGCATTTGTTGTGCTACAAGGAATAGTGTCAATTTGTGAAGGAAATCATTGTGTTTGAGGTGTTATGACTTTTTCAAGGATTTTATTGAGTTAGTTTGTGTTCACCCACCCTGCTTTGCATCATTGGGTGAAAAATACCTATCTCACCTTCATATTATTATTAGATATTGTTGCAGGTATGAGCAAGTTTGGTGGTGTTGTCAATAATGTTGTCATTGATGTCAACATAGTTCAGTATGTTGCAGATTGTACATGTATAGTTGAGATGCTGCTGAGATGTTTGAGTACATGGAGCTATCTTTATAGTGTTGCAGATGTGTTGGTTTGATATGTTTCCAAGTGCATTTGAGAAAATTAAATAAAGAAGAGAAGTCAAAATGATAAGTGTTCAAAATGTGCTTCGGTATGTGCTCTGCATTTCTCTTGTGTTGATCCTATGCTTGTGGGAATCTGAAGGTTTGATAATGGGAATTTAGTGGTGACATCTCTCAAGTTTTAGCTTCTGGTTTGATGTACATGAAAGTTACGTTCACCGGTATGTAAACTATTCTGGTAAAGTTGGTCTTCTGTGGACTGGGAGAAATATTGTTGCTCTACATTTTTTCTCTGTTTTGTTTCAGATCTTGCGGATCTAGAATATGTCCTGTGAAGGTATTTTTTGTGCTCTAGAAAAGAGGTTTGAAGATTGGTGATCCAGAAGTCATGTTTTAGTAATTCAGTATGAGTTTATACAATCCAGATGGACTAGTGAAAGATGTTCAATAATTGAAGTTTGTTGTTTTGTTGTAGATGTATTAGGAATATTTTGATATGTATTCTCATGCTTAAGGAAGTATATCATGGTGTTCACATGTCATCTTCTTGTTGGAAAGCGTTTACATCAATGATTATTTGTGTTTTCATTAGGTTTGGCCGACCTGGTGTTTACACTTCATTCGAAGAATAAAATTTAATTAAGGAAGCATGTGGCTGTTTCAAGATATTATTTTTGATCTTGAAAAATGTTTTTTTATTGGTCCACTCTTGTTACTTTCCATTGCGGGAATTTTGAGTTCCCGACCTATTTTGAATTTATGAAATAAGGTTTTTGTGGCCGACCTTGGAGAAATTTTCTAAGGTTGAGAATGATATAAAATCAAGTCAAAGTGTGAAGAGTTGTTTGAAAATGTGATGCAAAGTGACGAAAGTGAGCCACAAATCATAAAAGTAGAAGTGTGTGTGTGAGTTGTGATAACAATTCTCCATTGTGTTGAAGGCAATGAGATAAGGGTTTCTGCAATCCTGCGAATGTGTATTAATTGTTGTGGTGGATCTTTTTGTTCTCTTTTGTATCTATAGGTAGTGAGTCCTTTTTGTGGACAATGAGTCCCTTTTTGTAGGTAGTGAGCCTTTGTACTTGGACAGTGAGTCCTCTTTTGGGTAGTGAGCCTTTGTATTCTATTTATAATATCTTCTATTATAAGTTAACCCTCACCGTGGTTTTTCCCTCATTAGGTTTTCCACGTAAAAATCTAGTGTTCATTGTGTTCTGTTATTTGCGTTTCATGCTCTTAATAATAGAATAGTGTGGTTGTAGAATTAATAAGTGTTGAGTTTTAAGTTTGAATTGTGTGACAACTGATTCATCCCCCCTCTTAGTTGTCCTTCGTCTATTTAACAATTGGTATTAGAGCCTTGGTTCCTTGGTATAGAGCTTAACCGCTTAAGGAAGATCCAATGGTGCCTAAGTTGGTGATCCCTATGTTCGATGGAATTGACTACAATGATTGGAAGGGAAAGATGAAAGGATATATTATCTCCTTTGGTTTCAAGACCTAAAAGGCTGTTGAGACAAAGTATACACCCCCATTTGATGGTCTTACTACTGTAGATGAGATCTCTGCTTATAAAGAAAATGAGAAGGTGAAGTATGCTATTTGCAGTGGTTTATCTAAAAATGAGCGAGCAAAGGTTTCTTCTTTGGAAACTACATATGAAGTTTGGAAGAAGTTGGAAGATATGTATGAAGGAAATGAAAGAGTGAAATTGACAAAGAAGTTGGCGGCAAAGTGTAGATTTGTGAATTTGAAGATGGAAGAAGGTGAAGAGTTTACAAGTTCCTTTCAGAGAGTTGAACTAACTACAAATGAAGTTAGAAATCAAGGAGGAAAACTATCAGATGAAGATATAATTGAAAATATCTTGATAACCTTACCAGAGTGCTACAGTGATAAGATCTCAGTTATTGAAGAAGTATATAATCCTAAGACTTACACTTTGGAACAGTTGTTTGGCACCTTGCAAGCATTTGAGTTGAGAAAGTTTCATAAAGAAGACAAGATAAAAGAAAAGACAGAAATGACATTTAAGGCATTGAAGATTGAAGAGGAACCAGATAGTGATGGTGTTGATGAGTTGGAAGCAAACTTCATCAGGAAGTTGAAGAAAGGAACTGGAAAGTATAAAGGTACGTTGCCCTTTAAATGTTTTAGTTGTGGTAATATTGTTCATTATGCTTTGAGATGTTTGAATAGAGCTGTGCATAAGAAGAACAAGGATTATAAGGATAAGGATAGGAAGGATAAGAAATATAAGAAGTTGTACTATGTTAAAGAAGAAGGAGGAATTTTTGATGATGAATCTAAAAATGAGGTTGATGATAGTGAATGCTTATTCTTAGCTTTGGAAAGTAAATATGTATCCACTAACCCTGGAAAATGTTTAAGCAAGAAATCTCTAGATACTAAGAGGAATAGGATGGAAGGTACTTTGGTTACCACTTTTCATGCAAGACAAGATGGAGACTACTGGGTAATTGATAGTGGATGTTCAAATCACATGACCAGAGATAAGAGTAAGTTTACTAAACTTGAGAAATATGATGATGGTTTGGTTATGTTTGGTGATGATTCAGGAGCTAAGATTTGTGGGAAAGGTTCAATTATTTTTGATGGAGTGCATAGTACTGATGATGTATATTATGTGAAGGGTTTGAGGCATAACCTTCTAAGTGTTGGTCAGATGTGTAGCAATGGTTTTAAACTCGTGTTTCAGAATAACACCTATGAAATCAGAAAAGGATCTAGAAGTGGAGATATGATTGCTGTTGGAAGAAGAACTCATGGAACATCTATCAGTTGAAAGGAGTTGATGGTCATTTCCTTGTATCTCAAATAAGTGAAAGTTGGTTATGGCACTGGAGAATGGGACATGTAAATTTTGATAACCTGGTCAAGATCAGTGCAAAAGAGATTGTTCGAGGAATACGTAGAATCACAGGACTTGGTAATGCTATTTGTTGAAGTTGTCAATTGGGGAAACACACAAGATGCAACTTTAAGGGAAAAGAGCATTCTACTATTGGAATGTTGGAGTTAATTCATACCGATCTTTGTGGTCCAACTAGAATTGGAAGACTGAATGGTGACAAATATTTCATGTTGCTTATTGATGATTATACTCGAATGACATGGGTTGATTTTCTCGGAGAAAATACTCAGGCTGTAGAAAGGTTTAAGGTATTCAAAGCAAGAGTGGAAAATGAAGTAAATTTGAAAATCAAGTTTTTGAGATCTGATAGAGGTAGAGAATTCACTTCTGGTGAATTTAATGCATTTTGTGAACAACATGGCATAAGAAGACAGTTTTCTACTTTGAGAACCCCTCAACAGAATGGTGTAGTTGAAAGGAAAAATAGGATTGTACATGAAGCTACTAGAACCATGATGAAAGAATCAAATGTACCAAGTGTGTACTGGAGAGAAGCGATACATACTGCTGTTTATGTTCTTAATAGAGTCTAGATCAGATACAACAACACTAAGACACCTTTTGAGTAATGGATTGGTAAGACACCTACTATGAAGTATTTTAAGGTATTTGGAAGTAGATGCTATATTAAAAGAGATGATGAAAATATTGGAACGTTTGACGGTAGATGTGATGAAGGAATCTTTCTTGGATACTCTAATACTAGCAAAGCATACAAATGCTTTAACAAAAGATTGAGAAAGGTCATTGAAAGTGCTAATTTGAAAGTTGATGAAGACATACACAGACCTATTGAGATAAGTGAAGTTGAACTTGATGATCCTATCTATGGACATGTACTTGAGGAGAACAAGGGGAATGAAGAAGAAGAAAAAGAAGAACAAGTGGAAGAAGAAGAAGAAAATGAACTAGAACTTGCTGTCAGAACTCCTAAGTATGTTCATAAGAATCATCCGAAGGATCAGATAATTGGAGATAAAAGTGAAGGTGTGAAGACAAGAAGCAGAGTTGTAGCTGAGGTAAATTTGTGTCTATTATCTAAAGTTGAAGCTAAATTTGTAAGTGAAGCATGTGAAGATGAGAGTTGGATGAGAGCTATGAAAGAAGAGTTGCAACAAATAGAAAAGAATAAGACATGGGAACTAGTCCCTAGGCCTGTGAATAAAAATGTGATTGGTTTGAAATAGGTGTTTCAAAATAAGCTGAATGAAAGTGGAGAAGTCATAAAGAATAAGGCAAGATTGGTATGCAAAGGATATTCACAAGTTGAAGGTATAGATTTTGAAGAAACATTTGCCCCTGTGGCCAAAATGGAAGCTATCAGGGTGTTTTTGGCTTTTCCTTCCCACAAGGACTTCAAAGTGTATTAGATGGATGTTAAGTCAGCATTTCTGAATGGTGAGTTGGAGGAAGAGGTGTACATGGAGCAACCAGAAGGGTTTCAGTTGTCTGACAAACCAGACATGGTTTGTATGTTGAAGAAGGCATTGCATGGGCTGAAGCAAGCTCCTAGAGCTTGGTGTGCAAGACTAGACATATATATGACAAAGCAAGGATTTAGCAAAGGTTCTACTAACAACAATCTTCACTTCAAAGTGCAAGGTAACAAAATGTTAATAGTAGTTGTTTATGTTGATGATACCATTTTTGTGGAAATGAAGGCATGTGTAAGAAGTTTGTTGAAGAGATGCAAAAATAATTTGAGATGTTTATGATTGGTGAATTGAATTTCTTCCTTGGTCTACAAGTGAATCAAACTGATAAAGGGATATTCATTTCACAATCTAAGTATGTAAAATAACTGTTGAAGAATTTTTGGATGGATGATTCCAGACCGGTTTGTACCCCTATGGTAACCGGATGTAAACTAAGAAAAGATGATAAATCTGCTAAGACTGATCAAAGCAAATATAGATCTATGATTGGTGGACTGTTGTATCTTACTGCTACCAGACCAGACATTATGCATGCAGTGTGTTTAGTTTCCAAATTCCAAGCAGATCCTAAAGAGGCAAATGTTATAGCTGTAAAGAGGATATTTAGATATCTGAAAGGTACATCGGATTATGGACTATGGTATCCTATGAGTGATGATTTCACCCTGAGTACTTATACAAATGTTGATTCGGTCGGATGTGTAGATGACCAGAAGATTACCAGTGGTGGTGTTTTCTTTCTTGGTGGAAGATTAGTTTCATGGTTGAGCAATAAGCAAGACTCGATTTCTTTATCCATAGCAGAAGCATAATATATTGCTGCAACATCCTGCTGCACATAGGTTTTATGGATGAAGTAGGCACTGAAGGCCATTGGTGTGGTATGTGATGAGCCTATTTCTATTTTCTGTGACAACACAAGTGCAATAAACATTTCAAAGAACCTGGTTATGCATTCAAGAACAAAACATATATCTATCAAGTATCATTTCCTGGGAGAAAAAGTGCTGGAGAATGAGGTTAGATTGGAGTATGTGACAATAAAGGAACAAATTGCAGACATATTTACTAAGGCTCTTTTGAAGGATACTTTTGAGCATCTTAGGGAGATGTTGGGGGTCATTGGTCCTCCTAACTAGGTGCACATGAAGGTGCATTAGTCTAGTGAATTCATAGATTATTCATTTATCTGGACTAATAAATGGGTCTACTCTGCAGGGGGAGTAGAAATGGTTTTCATTGTTGCAGTATGGGTGTACTCCTAAGGGGGAGTAATCGGTGTTTTTGATCTTTTCCATTGATGTCAAAGGGGGAGAGAAATTCATGTGAAAAATAGGTAAATAAGAAGAGAGGGTGTTCTCCCAGGATATGTTGTATTTTTTTTGTTTTTGATGGTTTTTCACATCATGTGTTGCCATCAATGACAAAGGGGGAGATTGTTGCAGGTATGAGCAAGTTTGGTGGTGTTGTCATTAATGTTGTCATTGATGTCAACACAGTTCAATATGTTGTAGATTGTACATGTATAGTTGAGATGCTGCTGAGATGTTGAGAGTACATGGACCTATCTTTATAGTGTTGCAAATGTGTTGGTTTGATATGTTTCCAAGTGCTTTTGAGAAAATTAAATAAAGAAGAGAAGTCTGAATAATAAAAGTTTTCAGAATGTGATCCGATATGTGCTCTACATTTATCCTATGTTGATCCTATGCTTGTGCAGATATGAAGGTTTGATAATGGGAATTTAGTGGTGATATATCTTGAGTTTTAGCTTCTGGTTTGATGGTACGTGAAAGTTACGTTCACCGGTATGTGAACTATTATGGTAAAGTTGGTCTTCTATAGACTGGGAGAAATATTGTTGCTTTGTAGTTTTTCTTTATTTATTTTTTAGATCTTGTGGATCTGGAATATGTCTTGTGAAGGTATTTTTTGTGCTCTGGAAAAGAGGTTTGAAGATTGGTGATCCAGAAGTCATGTTTCAGTAATTCAGTATGAGTTTATACAGTCTAGATGGACTGGTGAAAGATGTTTAGTAATTGAAGTTTGTTGTTTTGCTGTGGATGTATCTGGAAGATTCTGAGATGTATTATCATGCTTAAGGAAGTGTGTTGTGGCGTCCGTGTGTCATCTTCTTGTTGGGAAGCGTGTACATCAATGATTATTTGTGTTTTCACTAGGTTTGGCCAACTTGGTGTTTACACTTCATTCAAAGAATAAAATTTAATTAAGGAAGCGTGTGGTTGTTTTGAGATATTATTTTTTATCTTGATTTTTTTATTGGTCCACCTTATTCCTTGCCACCGCAGGAATTTTGAGTTGCTGACCTATTTTGAATTTATGAAATAAGGTTTTTGTGGCCGACCTTGGAGAAAGTTTCTAAGGTTGAGAATGACATAAAAGCAAGTTGAAGTGTGAAGAGTTGTATGACAGTGTGATGCAAAGTGACGAAAGTGAGCCACAAATAATAAGAGCAGAAGTGTGTGTGTGAGTTGTGATAGCAGTTCTCCATTGTGTTGAAGGCAGTGAGATAAGGGTTTCTACAATCCTGTGAATGTGCATTAATTGTTGTGGTGGATATTTTTGTTCTCTTTTGTATTTGTAGGCAGTGAGCCTCCCTGTTGGACAGTGAGTCCTTTATGTGGACAGTGAGTCCCTTTTTGTAGGCAATGAGCCTTTGTACTTGGACAGTGAGTCCTCTTTTGGGTAGTGAGCCCTTGGCAGTGAGCCTTTGTATTTTGTTTATAATATCTTATATTGTGAGTTAACCCTCACCATGGTTTTTCCCTCATTGGGTTTTCCATGTAAAAATCTGGTGTTCATTGTGTTTTGTTATTTAAGTTTCATGCTCTTACTTAATAACATAATAGTGTAGTTGTAGAATTAATAAGTGTTGATTTTTAAGTTTGAATTGTGTGACAACTGATTCACCCCCCCTCTCAGTTGTCCTGTGCATGTTTAATAGATATCACCATGACAATGATCTTGGGTCTCGCCTTGCATTTAAATGTCAACATGAAAACATATATGGGTATCCCCATCCTCAAACATGTCACTAGGTGATAGTAGACATAAGCATCTCATGTAGAAACCTCTGGGAGCCATAAATTTAACATGCAAACTTCAAACCATACATAATTATTTTAAATATACTTTTCAAGAGAAATAAAAATATGAAATCTAAAACTCTCCATGAGTTCTCACTTGGGTGATATATCTTCTCCTTCATATGTATCACTTACATTTCATGGCCTCCAAGGTGCTACATTGATGACAACTTGAAGGAAATTTTTAGCACCAACTTTTACTCCACCCTCAAAGAGTTCAATAGCTTGAGAAAAAATTCAAGAAAAAAATGTCTCCTTGACCAAAAAATCATGAGGGTGAGAGATTAATTTATTCCTAGGACTACTTCTAGTTTCCTTTCTTGCCACCGATAACTTCAAAAATAATTATGCTTTCCAATATATTTTCCAAATTTGTCCATGTATCATTATTGATACAAACATAGCACCCAAAAAAAATGTGACCTCCATAGGTAACAAAAATAATGGCCAATGCTCATCCTAAAACCAAACAAAATGGCCACACATCTCATAGATATTGAAATAGTGCAACTTGGATCCACTACAATAAATGTAGAGCCATAAACATGTAAATTCAAATTTTCATCAGAAATAATAGAAATAAGGCTTCTTGTAGATTCTTCCCATGGAATGAAAATTAGATCTAAAATCCCTCAAGTCTAATATTCCAAAAAAATCCATAACATGGAACTTTTTCTTATTTAAGAACCCAACAAGAAACCCAAAAAATCTAAAATTGTCTCCATTCATAAAGCCCCTAGGGATTACAATATGAAAATTAATCTTCCACAAATCTACAATTCATAAATCTTGATCAAACATCAATCCTTCCAAACCATACATGCCAAAGGCATCCATGCAAATTTACTTTTGTTAACACATCAAAAATACCCACAAATCCTAAGACCAAGGATTCACTATTTGAAATGAAATATCACAAATATATAACTCATATATCTAAACATCATGAATTCAAAGAATAGATCTAGGGGGTGTTCAAGAGCTTCAAGGTCACCGAAAAACCAACTCTAGAAACTCTGTGACCTTATTTAATCTCCAATTTTTATTTTATCCTAAATGATTTTTATTTCTCTATACCTAAAAATATTGAATCTATACAAGACTCTCCCATTGATAACCAAGATTAATATAGAGGTGAAAATACCCTTCCTCCCATGGATCAACCAAGATACAACCAACTATAATACCAAATTCAAGAAATACAACACAAGTACCAACCCTCAAAATGTTTGCATCGATACTAATTATGTGGAATCACATTAATCTATACTACATACTCCCATAGACAACTAAGATTAATATAGGGATGAAAATTCCCTTCCTTCCATGGATCAACCAAGCTACAACCAAATTTAATACCAAATGTGATGAATCAAGCCAAGTAACAAACCTCAAAAGGTTAACATTGATACTAATAATGTGAAATCACATTAATCTAATCAAAATAATACTTGCAATATAAAGCATAATCAAATCATTCCAATAATAGAAAAAGAATATAACACAAGATATAACCTAGAAAAACTCTCTTAGGAAAAATTCTATCTCCAAATAATTCCTAATGTATTATCAACAATAAATATAGTTATAATATAATATCAAATCATTAATGTAGATCAAGAACAAGACAAGATCAAATCTATCACCTCCAACACATGTTCTCCAACTCATGAACAATTTTGTACCATCATAGCCATACTATAATGTCACAACCAAGAACAATAAGAGACTAACACTCATTAATCATGGATGAAATTTAGTAGCATAACCATACCTTACAAATGCTTCCTTCACACAAATATCCCATCCTAGGTGCTCTATATAGACAAGATCAACAAGAAAACTATTTTTTCTAACCAATGCACCTAAGTGAAATTTCCAAGGTTAGCAACTAAGTTTGACACTATATCCATGAGTTATTACAACTTCCGAAGAAAAACCTTATGATCCTTAATTTGATGCAGAGGGTCTGGGACTTTGAAAGAAACACAAAGTTCTCAAGGTTTGCAAGATGCAATCTCAACCACTCTTCCAGGCACCCTGATGGAGACAAAGCCTAAATGGCTCACTCATGAATCAAATCCTTCTCCAATGGACCCCAACCCTAGGAATGCTCTTAAGAGACTCAAACAAGTTTTTCTTGAATGGTTTTCAAGCCCTAACCCTCTGTCTTAGACAAAACTCACCTTTGCACCTTAAGTAGCCTTCTAGCCCAATTAGGCCTCTAGCAAAGGATTTTTGACTTTTCCCTCAAACCTCCCAAAGGAACATCCAATATAGTGATTGTTTAAATTGTTTTTTGTGATGGAAAACAACATATCAAATCCCTGATGGCACTTGTTTTAGAACACACCAACCAAAATCTACTGTCTCCTCAAAAACTAGGCCTAATTAGCCCTCTTTTTCAAAGCAACCCCTCTCTAAACTCAACCCCTGACCATGAAAATTTCAAAAGTATCTTAAAATGTCTCAAAACCAAAGATTCCAAGTTTTTAGGCTTCTATGACACCCCTAACATGCTCAAACACAAAACCCTCCTTAAATTGCCTCAAAACTAGGGCTTCTTGGTTCTAGGCCTTCCAAACACTTCCAGATCCTAATTTTAGACTTTTCACCATTAATTCAACATGTCTCAACTATTACAACTCAAAAATATATCACTTGTTAAGTCAGATCCTCTACTGCTATACTTTAGCCTCCACTTTCATGCTCTTTCCATTGTCAAATCTTGGTGTACACCTCAATATTCTTCTTCCCTACACATTAGCTTGTTATATTTGTATTATAAATGTTAGAATAGATCCATTTCACAAGTTACAACATCATTTACTCATGAAATGGATCAAACATCCATGAAAACCACCAAAAAATAGTGAAAATCTGCACTTTCTTGAGGATAGTCAATAATATAATGTAAGAAACAGATTTCTAACATCTATCAGGGAATTCAAAAGGTTAAATGAATGTAAATACAAGTCTCTACTTCATCCAATGGAACTTATCTTCAGTAGAAATCAATAGATCATCAAATGAGCACAAGAAAATGCAAAAAAAATGAAGTTTTATTGATTTTCTGTAGCAGTCCATACAACACTTAGAATATCAGCCAACAACCCGTACAAATGACTTTTCCAACCTTAAAAACCCCTTCCCCCAACTGTCCCAACTGATTAGAATTGGTTTCATTACATTATTAGTGCTAAATCATCAAGAGCACACTTTCCCGCCAAAGTTGGATTTTGAAATTTTGAATTCTTCAACTTGAAATTTATTGAACCCCTATCAACTATAAAGCTTCTAAACTATTACATGGAATTATTCAACCTTATTTTACTGAATTAAAACATAGAAACACCTATCTAGTCTCTTAGGACACCATTGGTCTATTTGTAATGCATTTTAGTCCTATGGTCCTTATCAGGACCCTTAAGACTTTTGACTCCTTTAACATTTTTATCCAATTCAAAATCCATTATAGGCTTTAGGATGTTATAATTGATGCTCTGAGATGCTTGAAAAGTATTCATGACCCCTGTATCCTCCTGGCCCTTGAAGTGTTCCTTGAAGAGCTTGGGTGCTCCTGCACCATTCTCCCCAAGAAAGAAAAAGTTCTTGCCCCAAGAAGTATCCAACTTGTTGCTGCCATAATACTCCTTGTTCCTGTATGTTTGCACCTTCTGATTACCAAGCATGAAATCTCCCAAAGTTACCTTCTTCCTTTTCTTCCAACCTGCACTCATGTCACTCAACATGTTAGTGTCAAAAATCTGTTTTGTTTGTCCTTTTTGCTGCTTGAACTCAGTCTAATTTTGTGCCCTATTTCTGCCTCTATGCCACTGATTTCCTTGTGAAGAAACACCACCCCTATTACCCTCAACAATAGGGCATTCAATACTTCCAATCTTAATAATGTCCAAGTCCCAAAGATTCTGATTTTTAGGACTGTATGCTTCATATCTCTGCTGCAATTTACTAGTTTTCAACCAACCAGTGTCTTCCCCTGTCCTACCCTGCACTTTCACCTACAAAATCTTCTCAAAATAGATTACAAAGTTCTCATTATACTGCTTCAAAGGCAAAGGCACTAATTCATATCTAACTGCATCTTTATGCACCAAATATGTGTTGTGAAAACCATCATGCACTATCCTCCTAGCATACTGCCATGGCCTCCCTAAGATGATATGACCACAAGTCATTGGAATGACATCACAAAGTACCCTATCATGATATGATCCAATTGAGAAATCTACATAAGCTCTCTTACAAATCTCTACATGTTGTCCTTGAGTTACCCAAGTGGCCTTGTAGGGAGTAGGATGATCAAATGTTTCAATCCCTAACTTGGTTACCATATCAACTGAAACTAAATTGCTATGTGACCCTGAATCTATGAGCAATCTGCATATTTTACCATGACTAAGACAATTGGTCTTAAAGATAGTTACCTTTGGCTCTTGATGAAGTCTTTCTCCTTGCTTGATCATAAGAAACTCACCATCAGTCACAGGGTCTGCCATGAATGTTTTTGATTCCTCCTTCTTGTCTTCTTCTTCTTGTACCAAGTTAGCTCTCCTATCTCTGCCCCTATCAGCTTGTTCCCATTTAGGACACTTGAAGGAAGGATGCCCTGGTTCATTGAAATTGAAACACCTACCTGTGAATGGTCCTCTACCTTGTCCAAATCTGCCTCCTCCTCTAGGAGTGTATCCACCTCTTTGATCAGAAAATACCTCTTTGCCTTTGTCATTGTTGCTCTTGTCATTGCTGCCTTGTCCTTGTTCTCTATTACCTCTGCCCCTGTTTGAACTACCTCCTCTTCCACCATTGCTTGATCTTTCTTGCTTCCTCTTCACCTTTTCTTCTGCTCTAATGGCCAATTGAAAACATTCTCCTAATGTCCTTGGCATTTGCAAACCAATCTCATCTTGTAGATTATACCTCAAGCCATTGATATACCTGGCTACTTTCTCATCTTCTTCTTCATAACCTCCTCTGATACTAAGCTTGTGAAATTTATCAGTGTAGGACATCACATCCATGTCCTTTTGCTTTAAATTCTGCCTCATCCTTTTCACATGAATGGTATAATCAGATGGTAGGAACTGCTCTTTGACCAAACTCTTCATCCTAGCCCATGTAGAAACTTTTACCAATCCCCTAGCCATCCTATCATTCTAAAAACTAGTCCACCATGTCAATACTGTACCTCTCAACTTAGTTTTGGCAAACTTAACCTTCCTCTCTTCATCCATCTCTTCAAACTCAAAATAGTTTTCTAAGGCATCAAGCCATCCCAACACCTCCTCACTATCCATCTTCCCTTGATAGATAGGAAAATCTATGTGACTCTTTCCTCCATGACCTTGTACTACTTTCAACAATCTTAGTAACCTCCTTTCCTCAGGGTCTTCTGTTTCATCTGCTGCTTGTTCTTGATTTACCCTCACATGCTCTTCATCTTCATCATTGTATTCTTGGTCTTCTTGGTCTTCTCTCCTCCTACTCCTCTCAAGGTTATTTATCCTTGCTTGCATGGTCTCTCTCTCCCTTCTCCATTTCCTTTCTTCTCTTGCTCTGGCCTGCTCTCTTGCTACTTCTTGTTCTCTTCTTTCCCTTCTCTCCCTTTCGAAGATTTCCTTCAACTCTTCTAAATCTCTTGCCAATTGATTTTTTGGTGCCATTGCTGTTTCTTAAATCCCTAAAGGACCTACTCATTGCTCTGATACCACTCTAATGCAGAGGGTCTGGGACTTTGAAAGAAACACAAAGTTCTCAAGGTTTGCAAGATGCAATCTCAACCACTCTTCCAGGCACCCTAATGGAGACAAAGCCTAAATGGCTCACTCATGAATCAAATCCTTCTCCAATGGAACCCAACCCTAGGAATGCTCTTAAGAGACTCAAACAATTTTTTCTTGAATGGTTTTCAAGCCCTAACCCTCTGTCTTAGACAAAACTCACCTTTGCACCTTAAGTAGCCTTCTAGCCCAATTAGGCCTCTAGCGAAGGATTTTTGACTTTTCCCTCAAACCTCCCAAAGGAAAATCCAATATAGTGATTGTTTAAATTGTGTTTTGTGATGGCAAACAACATATCAAATCCTTGATGGCACTTGTTTTAGAACACACCAACCAAAATCTACTGTCTCCTCAAAAACTAGGCCTAATTAGCCCTCTTTTTCAAAGAAACCCCTCTCTAAACTCAACCCCTGACCATGAAACTTTCAACAGTCTCTTAAAATGTCTCAAAACCAAAGATTCCAAGTTTTTAGGCTTCTATGACACCCCTAACATGCTCAAACACAAAACCCTCCTTAAATTGCCTCAAAACTAGGGCTTCTTGGTTCTAGGCCTTCCAAACACTTCCAGATCCTAATTTTAGACTTTTCACCATTAATTCAACATGTCTCAACTATTACAACTCAAAAATATATCACTTGTTAAGGCAGATCCTCTACTGCTATACTTTAGCCTCCACTTTCATGCTCTTTCCATTGTCAAATCTTGGTGTACACCTCAATATTCTTCTTCCCTGCACATTAGCTTGTTATATTTGTATTATAAATGTTAGAATAGATCCATTTCACAAGTTACAGCATCATTTACTCATGAAATAGATCAAACATCCATGAAAACCACCAAAAAATAGTGAAAATCTGCACTTTCTTGAGGACAGTCAATAATATAATGTAAGAAACAGATTTCTAACATCTATTAGGGCATTCAAAAGGTTAAATGAATGTAAATACAAGTCTCTACTTCATCCAATGGAACTTATCTTCAGTAGAAATCAATAGATCATCAAATGAGCACAAGAAAATGCAAAAAAAATGAAGTTTTTATTGATTTTCTATAGCAGTCTGTACAACACTTAGAATATCAGCCAACAGCCCATACAAATGACTTTTCCAACCTTAAAAACCCCTTCCCCCAACTGTCCCAACTGATTAGAAATGGTTTCATTACATTATTAGTGCTAAATCATCAAAAACACACTTTCCCGCCAAAGTTGGATTTTGAAATTTTGAATTCTCCAACTTGAAATTTATTGAACCCCTATCAACTATAAAGCTTCTAAACTATTACATGGCATTATTCAACCTTATTTGTCTGAATTAAAACATAAAAACACCTATCTAGTCTCTTAGGACACCATTGGTCTATTTGTAATGCATTTTAGTCCTATGGTCCTTATCAGGACCCTTAAGACTTTTGACTCCTTTAACATTTTTATCCAATTCAAAATCCATTATAGGCTTTAGGATGTTATAATTGATGCTCTGAGATGCTTGACAAGTCTTCATGACCCCTGCATCCTCCTGGCCCTTGAAGTGTTCCTTGAAGAGCTTGGGTGCTCCTGCACCATAATTTAACTCTTGTGCAAGATGACATACCTTCATGTGACTCCACCAACATATATTAAATTCATTTTTCCAATGCTACATACAACTTCCTAGGAAAATATTGCTCTACCTAAAGCATGCCATCCACTTTCAATATGGACCACAAATTTGTAAAATATAAATATTTTGTGCTAGGCGTATAATAAATTTCCAATAGACAAAAAACTAATAGCATAAGAGTTCCTACAAAGAACCTTAAAATATAGTCTCAGATGCCTCTAATAGATAAAATTTAAAACAAGATATTATCAAGTGGTATTCAAACCATGAGTTAAAACCATTAGCTATGGAAAAATCTAATGCCCTTATGGTCATGACCAAACATCTCTAAATAATATGTAACCCCTCTTACACCTCTTACACCCATCTTACATATCATAGATATTATAGAGTTTAGCATAGTAATCAAAGTAACCAAGATCCTAATTCTAAGTGCTCCATGAGGGAATTTAATATTTATGGCATATCCACCAAATTAGGCATTGATATGTGGCAACTAATCATGATGTGGTAATATTTTGGTGACTTTGGTAGCCACATTTTAACCTCAAATTAATTTATGGGGGAGCGCAGGGGGCAACACCCCTCTTGCAAGGTCTCGAGGGCCCATCCCTAGGCGAGGGATCAAGGCCAAAGCCCACAATGGGGATCTAGGTGTAACACCCCTAGTGAGGGTTGTTGGGGGTAGCGCCCCCCAGTTGGGGGCTCGGGGGTACTGCACCCAAAGAAAAAATTTCTCTTTTTTAATAAAGGAGTTTGTTATTATTATTTATTGTGAAAATTATTTTAAAACCACCAAAATGGGATTATTAGTTCTTATATGTTTGCAAATGCAAAAGGTCAAGAGACAAGGCATGAGTGCTTGGTTTTAGCATGCAACATCAAATTATGTTGTCGGTGAGAGTGAAAGAGAAGTTTTTTAACTCGATTTTGCTAGATAATAAAATTACATTGGATGACTATTTCTTAGTGGATGTAGCCCACATTGGGTGAACCATGTTAAATTTTGTGTAATCATTTTTTTATATTTGCAATCTACATTATAATTGATGTTATTTCAATTGCTTCGACCTACCTATAAATCCGAACATTAGGAAGATATTTTGTGACCCTTCATAGTGCACCCTCTATAATCAATACATTCTTACGCAATATCTTGAGTATTCTAGAGGATACTAATAAATTATTAATATCCCCACCCACACATGGGCATTCCATTTTGTGCACTCCAACATGTTTGGAGATTGTATATTATTTATTCTCTAATTAATTAAATATAATTAATCAAAACTTATAAATGAAAGGTAAATGACATTCATTATCCTAACACCTATCTCATTTTAGATTATCAGTTAGATACATGATCAATCTAGTAACAAGGCCATCACAATCACTTGAGAATAATCTAAAGCATTGTATTAGCATCTAAAATCATAAGGATAGACACAGGCATTTACATTTTTGCTTTAAATTATTCTAACTATTGAATCAATCCAAGGACTTGACTAAGGAAGAAGGTGGAAATAAAGTTCCCTTACTCTGCTAGCACAAGTAGTCCTAATGGTGTTGCACTACCATTTTTATTTAGTACGGGAACAAAATTTTGAGGATTATAAATGCAAAGATCAAGTTTATAAATCAAATTCTAAACTATAGAAAAAGGGTCAAAACTATAAGTGCACAATAAAAATTAAAAGTGTAGGTTTAAACCTGAATAAAACACACCATTTCTCTATTTTTCACAAGCTTCACAATCTTAATTTTGATAGCATAAATTGGAATTGAATACATAATACAAGTTAAACCAAAATATATTATTGTCATACATGAAAATAAGTATCATTATGCTCTTTGTTGAGTATCATTAACACATATCAATTGCTTGATTGACTAATTGATCTAGAAGCTTAAAAATAAGTGTCTTATTAGTACCTTTATGCAATAGGTTACTATTGCATTCAATATTTTGAACTTTTAATTACTTATTTTTATTTTGACTAATAAAATTGATTTCCCTATAGTTTTGATCATTTTTTTTTCTCTACACTATGCCAACACTACAATAAAGAGTTTTTATTGACACATTACTTGACACATTGTCATTGTTTAATAGGGGAGATGCAACACACATTTACTCATAAATATGTCATCTATTTTATTATGAGACAACATGGTCTAAAGAACTATCTAGTATATAATATAGTAGTACATGATTCAAGAGTAGTTCCATTAACTCATATTTGTCAAAGATTTGATAAGGGTACTTTTTAGCAAGTTTTATTAGTGACTAAGATAACAAACTCATTTGAAAAAATAGTTGTGAGTATTTTACAAGCCTAACTATGGAAATATTTGGCACAATGTTAAAGTCTATAATAGAAATATCTTTGTCACTATTTTGTTTCATAAGTACATAAAATTTGATGATAGAGTTTGATAATGACCGATATTATGCAAAAACTATTGGTATTTTTCAAGCTTTGGTGTCCCCTAAACCCACCTTCTTTACTACTGCCCCTCACCCTCAAGGGGCATCACATCTAATGAGCTCACAAGTGAATGCATCAAGTAATCAATACATAAAATTTAACATGTTGCTTTGATCTTTAAACCATAACAAAGCCACATATTTATGCATAGGAAATCATGGGACCCATAGAGCCTTCTTACGCTTCTATTGTTTCATAGTCCCACAAAACTAAATCTACAAGTCAAATAAGTGCACGCATTTTCAATTTTAAATGGTATCATAGTCGTGTTAAAACGTAGATACCAATGCTTAAATTTGACAATCAACCCTACATATCAAACATTTTATTATTATAATTATCCATTCAAAATTGTCAAAACAAATTATATATAGTACATGACACTTGTTCCTTTTCAACCTTAAAGATTTCAATCACAAAGATTAGTGATGTTACTAAAGTAAATATAAGTGAACATGAATGTTAGATTAAGGGAAGCATGTCCACAAAAAGTACCAAAGCAAAATTATAGGCTTTTTGTTTTTCATTAGGTGTTATATGTTGGTTAATGGATTATCTATTGGCCAAGGAATTATATATAGATTTAGTGCAGTACAATTCACATACAAAATAAAACTTTCTAATCACCGTCTACTTTGAGTGAATTGGAATCTTTTAGTAAAGTTTTTATATAACAATCTATTAATTTTTTCAATGCAATATAATTATGTTTTGTAGATTTAAAAATAAAAGTGAATGTCAATTAGTGAAATATAACGTACAAAACTGTCTTTTTATGTAATAAAGTTTGACACATGTCCCTTCAAAAGGTAAAGTAACCAATAATTTATGATAGCAACCTTGTTTGTTTGTATTTAACAAAATTCTTCAATATGTACAAAAGCCATCTTAGAGTAATAAATAAATGTTTCTTGTACATATTGTATAGTGTCTATGATTTATTATCTCAAAAGGATTGTCTAAATATAGGAAATTAATGGGTTTTATTATAAGGAAATTTTAAGATGTTTTTAATTAGATAACAAATATTTAAAATTGGAGTGGGTTTTTTTATTGATTTTTTAAAGATATTGAATGTATTTTTTAATGATATAATAAAGTTTGAGTATCGATGGGTCATTTAAAGAATTTTATTAGATTCTGTGATAATATTTATTTATTTATTAGATTGCAGGAATCAGGTAGCCCTCCTATAAATTACAGTGCATCTAGTAAACTTTTTTCACGTGATCAGTGATGCTAGTGCTTTTTTCACGTGATCAGTGATGCTAGTGCAACACGCCCTCTAATATCATAGGGAGGGGGGAGACTAGACCTCGTGACCTCTTGCTTGCAATAGGATGCTTTAACCAATTGAGCTAGGCCCTCTACCCCAAATTATGTGATAATATATTAAAGATGACTTTTATCTATTTTATTTGGAAGTATTTGAAAATTGATCTTTAGGTTTAAATGTTAATAAAAGATCAATCAAATTTTTTCTTAAAGAATAAAATGAAGATATTATTTATGATTAATGTTGTATTATTTTATTAAATTATTGTCAAGACATTGACAATTAGAATAAATTAATAGTATAATATATTATGAAAATAGAATAAACAAGTTTTATTGAGAGAAGATTTTTTTTTTGATAATATGATTTTGACATAGGAAAGAGTGTTGATTATTTACTTAGAAGTCAGTCATACCAATTATATTCCAAAAGGATTGTCTAAATATTCAATTCTCATGTTTAGGAAATTTATGGGTTTTATTATAAGAAAAAATATATTTTTATCTACTTTCATGTTTAAGGTGTTGTTTAATTTGATAGTAAATATTTAAAATTAGAGTGGGTTTTTTTATTGAATTTTTTAGAAGATATTGAACATAACATTTTTTATCACATAATAAAAGTTTTAGTATCGATGGATCATTAAAATAATTTTACTAGACTATGTGATTATGCATTAAGGATGATTTTTATCTATTTTATTTGGAAGCATTTGAAAATTGATCTTTAGGCCTAAACACTAATAAAGGACTAATCAAAAAATTTCTTAAAGAATAAAATGAAGATATTATTTATGATTAATGTTGTATTATTTTATTAAATTATTGTCAAGACAATGGCTATTAGAATAAAATTAATAATATAAGGTATTGTGAAAATAGAATAAACATGTTTTTATTGAGAGAATATATATTCTTGATGATTTGATTTTGGCATAGGAAATAGTGAATGGGATCAATAGGGAAAAATGTTTTGCTAGTCAACTTATATTTTGACAAAGCATATGACAAAATATGTTGGATTTTCATCATTAAAATGACACAATGGTTTAGTTTTAGGCCTTGAATTTGTGTCCATATTCAAATGCTTTTCAAATATGTCAATACTCGCATAGTGATTAATAACTAAATATTTCAATCTTTTCCTTTACAAGACTCTATTAGAAAACGGTGTCCTTTGTCTCTATTATTATATGTACTCATTATTGATTATTTAGTTTTATCTACTCCAAAGAGCCAATTGTAGGTGAGAAAATGAAGGAAAAACAAGGGAAAAAATAAAAATTAAGTCCAAATTTGAAATCTTATCACTACCTTTAATAGCATCGAAAGTTCCAGACTATAGATTTGGATGGTCATTCTTGAGCCTAAATGGATTATTTCACCTAGTGGATTCTTTATTAAGGTCTTCCAGTTGCCTCTCATTTGTCTTATCTAGGGGTTCTCAATCCTTTGGTTTTTTTACTAAAGCTTAAGAAGCTTAGAGTTGGATACATAACTTCAAGCCTTTTCAACCCAGCCCCTTCTCATGGAATATATTTTGTTAGTAAATTGGCCCTATCTCCTATTTAAATTCATCAATATTTGACATGATTTCAAGGTGGAAATTATCTTTTGTGTTTTCAAAGATAAAAATTCAACTCTCTTTTCAATTTTCTTTTAGTTGATATTCACTTTTCTTTGTACACTAAATCTATGATTTTTTCTAATGTTCTTATGTAGATTTTGATGTAATCTCATATTTTTTTACTATAAATTATGCATATTCAATGTCTCCTTGATCATTGGGATAATGCTCCTTGAATAGTTGCTAGAGTTCCAACTTCTACCTCATCCCCACCTTGTGGGAATAGGTGTGGTCATAATATATGGGATGGTATCAAGGATCCCAATCTCAAGGCTCTCCTCCATAAGGCTCCAAGGATCATGCTTCCCATAGGTGATATCATCCTACTTTTCCATCTTTTCCCTCTTCTTATGGGCATGGTTCTCCTTGCTAGAAATATTATAGCATGTTCCCCTACCTAGAACTATTTATTTCCCTTGTTCATAATCAATAGCTTGTTAAACTAAGATGAGGAGGGTGATATTACTATTTGAGAGCCTGTTGATAATGGTTCCAACCCCATTGTTGTGTTAGTTAAACTTGATGATCATGTTCCCCCTCCTATCAGTTTTGTTCTTTCCACATATTAGTTTTATTTCTTTTTATTAATGTTTGGCCTAAGCTCTACTTTGAATGTTTGTGTCTTTTGTTTAGATTTCATCCTACCTAGACTCTAAAGGTTTGCTTTTCTACCACTTGATTTTTTTAAATAATGTATTATTACCTTTTTATAATAAAATTTGATAAAGGATAATTCATAAGAAAAATATTAAAGAGAACCATGTGCATAGCATTTGTGATAGTGTAAAATTCTAACATTTTAGACTTTTTAAAGCATTAAGTTCGTAGTTATTTAATCTATAATAATTTAGGAAAGCACATCATAAAAAATTAAAATTGCAAGCCACTTATTACTATGGCTTAGTAGAACCATAAAATGTACTCAAAATCCTTTAATATCACTCTTTAGTAATTTTAACAAAGAGGCATGTTCATCAAGAGAAATAAAAACCAAACAATGATCATCACTAGAAAAAAAATACAAGGAGAAATAAATATTTCATATTTCTAATATGAAGGGAATGAGCTAAAATAAAGTGTTAAAAGCTATATTTTCAACATATATCATTTTTTGAAAGGTGTTGAAAGGTGTTGTGCATTTTTCATATAAAGATATTTTTATATATTTCATTATTAGAAAGGTGCTTTTTGTTGAACACAGGTTGTCATTGATGCAGTAAGAAGTTTTATGTCAAAGGAGTTCTTTGTGTAAGGCTAAGTTGATAATGGTACTTGTATTATCATTGTATTCCACTTGACTTATCATTTTGAGTTGTAGAAGATTTCCTGATGCATGTTGGATGTTAGAAGTTCAGTTTGATCAGTGTTGGTAATTTTACTATCAAGATAGAAAATCAAGAAATATATATTATTAGTTATGAGGAGTGTTTGTATGACTATTGTATGCTTGCAATATCATGCTTGCATCTATTCTTTATGATAGTGGTGGTTTGGAAGTCTATACTAGAATGTTTCAGTCTAGTTCTCAGGACAAAGAGATTTCTTTAGCAATACAATTATGGTCCCCATTTCTTTCAGAAATGTAGTTTTGCTCTGTGGTTTCAGAGGAAAGTATGCCTACATGTGTTCTATCATATTCTAGAGTTTTTGGAGGATATGTTTAACACACAAGAAGTTTGAAGTGACATAAGGCATGTATAGTAACAACTGGTAGCATGCAAAATTCAAATCTTGCACGTGGTGTTAAGATATGACCTACTTAAGGTCCCTATGGTGGCGCATGGCTTCATGTATTTTTGGTGGCAAGAAAAATTTATTTTGGGACCAACATGTTACATGTTTCATGTAATTTAAATTTAGGTCCACCTTATGTTATCCTGGTTGTTTGTGGATCTCTGGTCGACATAGAAGAGTGTTAATGTAATGACATGTATATATTTCAAATAATCAAATGCATATTAGGTGTGTGTTGGTGTAAATTAAAGAGAAGGTGGTGAAGAGTTGCATTTCACTGTGTGCGCTTGTATTAGATCATATGCAATGAGGAAGAGTGTTAGATGTGACTCTGGCATGTGTTGAGTTACATAGAAGATACACAAACATTATCATTGTAATCCAGTAGGACTGGTGTTCTACCTATTGTATTATTTCAATTGGGGATTGATGTCTCTAGTAGGTTGGTGCCTACAAATAAAATAGGGGATTGGTGTCTCTGGTAGGTTGGTGCCTACTTTAGTGTGTAAAATTCAATTATATATTTGATGTATTATGAGGATGGATTGGAGTAGTACATCCAAGCAACTATGAAGGTGATGTCAAAGTCAAAGAGGCAAAGCTGCAAACACATAGATCTCAGTTTGAAAGCCTAAAGATGAAAGAAGATGAAAATATTGCCACATTCCTACTTCGGGTTGATGAAATTTTCAACTCTATCAGAGGTCTTGGAGAAGAATTGAAAGAAAAGGTTATTGTGAAAAAGGTACTCAGATTTCTCCCTAGAAGGTTTAATTCTAAAGTCTTTGTTATTGAAGAAGCTAAGGATTTGAATGCTTTGAATTTGATTGAACTATATGGAATACTAACTACTTTTGAAATGAGGTTTGAAAAGAGGTTGCATTTAGAGTATATAAGAAGTAAGTTGATCAAGATTCTAATATTGGATCAGATCTGGAGGAAGTTAATTTTGTTAGGAAGCTACAAAGAGGTTCCAATAAGTATAAAGGCAAGTTACCTTTTAAATGTTTTAATTATGTTGAAGTAGGAAATTTTATGGCTAAGTGTCCACATAAGGAATCTAACAATGTTGAGAAAAAGTATGGAAATAAATAATTTCAAAGAAGAAGTAAAGGCCAGAGGAAACATAAGAGTTTCTATACTAATGAGGAGGAAGACTATTCTATTGATGAAGAAGATGCATATATCTCCAGAGATGAAAATGGAAAGGACGTATTCATGCCTTCTGAAGTGACACAAGGAGATGCAAAAATTGATTCTAGAAACAATGAAGATGAAGTAGATCTTGTGGAAGAATTGCTATGTGCTGGAAAAGAAATCAAAAGGATGAAGAATATAATTTTAGAAGAATTGAGGGCTAAAGAAAAAGTATCTCAGTATTTGAAGAAAGTAGAAAATATGGTTGTTGATATGAAGACCAAGAAAGAAGAAGCAAAAAGGATTGAAGTTCTTACCAAAAATTTATCAAGAGAAAAGGACTATGAGAAGTTGGAAGAAAAAATTGTGACAATAAAGAGCTTGAGAAAGTGAATCAATAACTGCAAATGAAGTTTGGAAAGCGTACTGAAACTCTAGATTAGATATTGGGAATTTAGATATCTCTGCATGTCAAAACTAGAATTGGTTTTGATGATCAAAAGAACAAGGTGACAAAATAGTCTATGAAGACTACTAAAGAAAGTCCAAAAGTGACTAGTTCCAGAAGTTCAAGGTTTGAAAGAATCATTAAAAGTGATGAAATCAAGACATAGAATGATGGCTTTATTCAAGTTTAGAAGAAGAGAAGAAGATCTAGAAGATAGGGATACAAAACCAGGTTCAATTATCATTTCTTTGGTTATTATTTTAATTATAATAATTTTGGTCATAAGGCTATGGACAGTAGAAAAACTTTGGTAAGAACAAATAACTTTGTCAGCAACAATGCATTTGCACCTCTGTACAATTTTACTATCATTTTCTATAAATGCAACAATTTTGGACACATTGCAAGGAATTGTAGAAGAAATTTGGTGAGTTCTCCTCTGGCAGAAAATGAAAGAAAATGATCAGAAAGTAGGAATCTTGAATTAGATAAAGTCTAGAAGAAGGTTTCAGAAGAGAAGAAGTCAGAGAAATTAATTATTTATCAAATTAATCTACTTGCTCAAAAGGAGAATAATTTGTGGATCATAGAAAGTGGTTGCTCAAGCCACATGACTGGAGACAAAAGTAAGTTCATGAATTTCAAGAAATTTGAAGGAGGTTCTATGACTCTTGGAAATAATTCTATTTCCAATTTTTTTGGTAAGGGTATTTTGAGTCTTGAGGGTGGTAGGACAAAGACACATGATGTTCTATACATTGAAGGCTTAAAGCATAATCTTTTAAGTGTGAGTTAGATTGTGATAAAGGATACAAGGTATATTTTAGTGTTGAAGGTTATGAAATAAGGGAATCAAGCATTAGAGAATTGATTGTGGAAGGAAGTAGGATGGATAATGACATATATCATCTCAGTGAGCTAAATGGAAAAAAATGTCATTGTGTAGAGAGAAGAAAATTGGCTTTGGAACAAAAGGTTAGGACATATAAACTTTGATGACATTGTGAAGATTAGCTCAAGAGGAATGGTCTAGGATATGCCAAAGATTAAAAATCCTCAGTCTACCAGTTGCAAACCATGTCATGAAGGAAAACAGACAAGGAGCAAATTTCCTGCTAGGGGTACTCTACTTCAAAACCATTGGATTTAGTTTATATAGATCCATGCAGACCTATTAGAATAAAAAGTATACAAGGGGACATGTATTATATGATTCTCATTGATGATTACACTAGGATGACTTGTATTACATTTATGAAAGAGAAGTCAGAAGCATTTGAAAATTTTAAGGCACTGAAGGCACTAGTAGAGAATGAAACTAAAAGAACAATTAAGGTTTTGAGATCAGATAGAGGTGGGAATTCACTTATGAAAAGTATGAAAAATTCTATGAAGAGCATGGGATCCAGGGGGAATTTTCTACTCCTAGAACTCTATAACAGAATGGAGTTGTAGAAAGGAAGAACCGGACAATACAAGAGATGGCCATAATAATGTTGAGTCAAACAAATGTGTATATTTTGAACAAAGCTCAGATCAGATGCAAGATTGATAAGATACCCATGGAAAGGAAGATCAACATCAGCTAGATACCTAAGAATATTTGAAAACAAGTGCTACATCAAAAGGGATGAAGAAAATTTGGGTAAGTTTGATTCCAGATCCGATGAAGGTATTTTTCTTGGTTATTATTTGAGAAATAAAGCATATAGATTTTATAACAAAAGGCTGAAGAGGATTATGGAAAGTGAAAATATGAGAGTTGATGAAACAATCCAGTCTACTAGTGTTTCAGAAGTAGAAGATGATGAAGAACCAATTCACAATAGTATTGAAGATTCAGAAGTTGTTACAAAAATTATAGCAAACTATGTTTAGAAGAATCATTTTGAAGACCAGATTATAGGAGACAAAGACATTGGGGTTCAGACCTAGAGGGGACTTGAGAGAGAAAATGAACAAGTATACTTTGCATTACCATCAAAGATAGAGCTCAAGTCCTATAAAGAAGCAAGAAAATAGAAAGGTTGGATAGATGCTATGGAGGAAGAGCTAAATCAGATCAACTTTGGAACTTATCCAAAGACCTAAATGTAAGAATGTGATTGGAATCAAGTGTGCTTTTAGAAAAAAACTAAATGAAGAAGGTGAAGTGATCGAAAACAAGACTATAATTGTGTGTAAAGGGTATTCTCACATTGAAGGCATAGATTTTGAAGAGAAATTTCCTCTAGTAGCTAGACTGGAAGCAATCAGGATGTTTTTAGCTCTTTCAGCTTTCAAGAATTTCAATGTGTACTAGATGGGTGTGAAATCAAAATTTCTGAATGGACAACTAGAAGAAGAGGTCTACATTGAACAACCAAAAGGGTTTCAATTTTCTAACAATCTGGATTATGTTTGTAAATTGAAGAAGGCTTTGTATGGACTCAAACAAGCTCCTAGAGCTTGGTATTCAAGGTTGGATGGATACTAGCAACTACAAGGGTTCCAAAGAGGAAGCACAAATAGTGATCTATACATAAAAATAGAAGGAGATCAACTACTAATTTTTATGGTCTATGTAGATGATATCATTTTTTGTGGTAGCAGTGATGACATGTGCAAGGAGTTTTAGAAGATAATGCAAAATGAATTTGAAATTTCTATGCTAAGTGAATTATCTTTCTTTCTTAGGTTTTAGATTGTACAATCAAACAAAGGTGCAGTGCCCCTCCGCTTTTGGCCATTCATGATGTGTGAATAAGTTGTTATTTGTGACTTGTGAAGTCATGTTGAATTTTTTCATTTAACGTTGTTTTTAATTTAATGATGTAGTTGTTCTCGGTGTGTTGAGTTTTAAATGTCATTCAAGTAACGTGTTAGTGTTCGAAGTTCACAAGTATTATGTGACTTAATTAAATTATCAATTATTGAGTGAACGTTGTTGATTAGTTAATTATTAAATTAGATTATTAAAAAGAAAATTACTGCCAAGATCCTAAAAAGGAACACATTTAGGTTTTAATACTATGGCCTCCTTTATCGCTAGTGTCATTTTCATTTGAAGGTAAGATTTGTTAGATTTACCATTGATGACTTAGTTACTATTTTATAATAAATGGTTAAGGTCATTAAATCATCGAGAAGATTATAAAGATATTTCTTTTATTTAAATTTTATGAACACATATACTTTCACATTAAATATTTATATATAGCTTCTTTTAAATATACATAGTTAAATTAAGTAAAGCAATAAAAAAAGTCACTTAATAGTGTGGTTAAAATGATTATTTAATCTGATGTAGATAAATGTAAATGGGCATTTAAATAAGGTGAAATTATTTCGAGAATTAGGGTTCATTAAATTAGACAAGTGAAATTATGTGTACATAGCCTTGAGTACTTAAAGATTAAATGATAAAGTAAATTAGATAAGTCGTGAATGTAATTATAATGTTAGGGAATGTTAGTATTAAGTGAGGGAAAAATATTAAAATGGTAAACTATCGAAAAAAAACTCCACATATGAACTCTTAGATATTAAAGAATATGCGAACTACATATTTAGGAGGAATTAGCTATTTGAGATGAAAATAAAATATAAAAAAATCACTCAAGGCTCAATTACATTTTTTACCCAAGATAACCTAAATTCCTTAAAATAATAATAAACACATCTAGGTTTTAACATTCAAACATTTGTTGCCCTACACAGTTAAGTAGTTATATCAACATAATTAATATATAATACATATTTTATGCATGCGTATCTGACTAGGGTAGGAGAGTAGTGGGGAATTATTTTTGGAGGAAGGATTCTGCTATATAGTCCACATACTAGTCCTATGTGTCCACATTTTGCATGCATATCTACGTGGTATTTCTTCCTGCAAACTCTACCCATTTACGGAGATTAGCATGTGAGTAGGAGGAGAACAAAAGATGCGCAAAAGCTTGAGGTAAGTCACCATCTATGGTTTCAGTGAGTTTTTTTCTTTTGTCTTGCTTAGGAATTTGTACGTGGCTAAATGATTCTCTTGGTGGTGTTTTATTGCATTCTGGAAGAAATTTGTCACTGTTGGTTAAATGGTAGCATTGGTTTTGTGGTTTGATGAATGGTTGCTCTCCTGCAAAACAAATTCTTTTGTTTTGTTTACCTTTAGCTGGGGTAGATGACCATCATGTTTGTTTAAAATATTTAGAACCTTAATTTAGGTTTGAAGCAATTTCAAGCAATGCATTCATGATCTATTATCCTGATGCCAAACATTTTTCTATTTTTTTTATGGTGGTTCATGGTTAGGGATAAGAAAATGTTAATGCTAAAATTTATTACATGATTCAAATTTTAAAATAGAAATCTTATTTATGATTACTAACTGTAATCTTCAATATCATTATGAAAAATATGTTCTATTAAAGTACCAAACAATGATAAGTACTTTCAAGATAAATTGTACATGCTCAACTATTTGGTCTTCAAAATTTTGTTATTGATTAGAAGTGAAAGTTTATTGGGATAGAGCTCATCCAAATTCACTATCTCTAAGAGCTTAGTTCATGTTGAGGTGAATTTTTCTATGACAAGTGATAGATTATGTAACCCAACCTATAAATTTAACATAGCTCTAAACTTTTCACAATTGAATGATGAGTTATGTTAAACTTTATTATGGAGTATTATTCATGTACTCTCTACTAACTATGCATTAAACCTTTCATTAAATTTAGATAGTACAAAGAACACTCATCCAAGACCATACCCATTACTAAGATACTATAGTATAGTACACATGGTTCATGTATATGTTGGATATTCATGATTCTTGTGACTTACCAACTTTTACAAAAATTATGTTAGCATTCTTAAAAGGTTTGGTGATATCCTAATATGTTGATTGTGTTGTCTAAATTTGATATTATTTACCCATAGAGCTAGTAACAACTTGTAGGCTTCAAATATTGCAACCAAAGCCTATTCAAGGTCATAATTAGAATTGACTTATACTTCAACAATGTATGTTAGGTAAAGATACATTAGAGTTTATTTAATTTCATTATTTTATATATATCATATAGTTTGTAAAATCGAATAAAATAGATCTAATTCGATAGCTTTAGGTAAATGGTATTATAAGGGAATTAGTGGCATAACGAAGATTGAAATTGTGTTAACTAAATATTTTATTTCTCTAAATTATGTTTTATTTCGTAAAGGAAATTAACATTTAAGATAGAGTTGTGATAGCAATATCGTTTCCTTTATTAGTTGGATATTTATCTATTGGTTGTATAACTTAATATAGTTAGTTGAGTTAGTGATCATTGCAAAATAATTAGAGTATTGCTAAATGTAGTGGTAGGGTACACCATAAATTATCTTTGTGAATTTTACTTTTCTATAATCCCTTATAGCATTATTGTATAGTGAAACTTTAATACTAGGGTTTTGGGATAATTGATTTGTAGATGATAGAGGTTCTTGTAATATAGATATATAATCTTTTAATTTGATCAAGTAAATAGATTATTTTAATGTCAATCTCATTTGCAATCTTTAGTTTGAGATCATGGCTGAAATGTTATTTCTTGTTTGTTGTCCAGTCATGTCTCTCTTGGATGTATTGTCGGCTGACTTTGCTATTGGTTATTGTGTTCGATCTTGTATGAAGTTGATAATCTTTTTAAAGTGTTGGTTACTATTTTTGACATTATGTTTTTTTAGTTGGTTAAAGTTGTTTCTTTTTAGCCAAATTGTTAGTTTGTTAGGGTATTGTGTGTGGAGAAAATTGAGGTCTCCCTTAGGTGCCCTAATGGCTGATTTACTATTGGTAATTGTAGGTGATTAGGTTAGTGTTGGTAAGTTTGATGATCTCATTATGATGCTACCACTCTTATACAATACTTGTCATTGTGGATTTTATATAGGCATTTTGTGGCTTCATCATGTGAGTCTTCCTTTTGTGTTAATTCTAATTGAGGAGACTTTATGCAATGACTTTCTTGTAGTCATATTTTATGATGGTTTGGAACCCGAAGTGCTTGAGTTACCCTCTATGGGAGTTTGTGGATAGTTAGTGTTTTCAGGCTTCTAGAGACAATGAATAAACTTGATCTATATTTATTTTTCCATGGTTGGACCTTTGTGATTCATTGATCTTATTTCTGATTTTGAGTTCTTGTGGGTGTTACCTTGTACCATGGTGTTGAATTTTGATGCGGCTTTTGGGCGAGAAGGTTCATGCCTTGCATACACACTTGGTTCTCATGATTTTAGTGCTTTATGTGATTTGGTACACCCCTTGATGAATTGAGGTTTATTTTCAATGCCACTAGGGAGTGTGGCTCTTCATAGGGGTCAGCGCACAAAGGGGCAACTTGGATAACCCATGGAAGAGTTTGTGTAATAAGTGATAACCTAATATAATTAAATAATGGGTTTGGGTAAGTTCACACTAATTAAGATAAGTAAGATGCCTCACCCATGCTATTAGTGCTTTCATTGACTAAGGGTGGTCTGAGAGGCCATGGTTGGAAAGATCACTACCTCATCCTCATGAGAGGGTAGTGGTTCTGCATGTGTCACTATGGGGTCGATGCCTAGTGTGAGGCAGCCAAGATAACCATAGATGGGGGTCAATGCCTAGTGAGAGGCAGCCAAGATAACCCATACTAGGGCCATGGGATGACACTCTCCTATAGTATCCCTTGTTATTGCTTTGAGTGTCTCTAGAATCAATCATCTTGCAAGTAGTCATTTTGATGTTGTTATTCATGTTTCTTGTTACTCTTGTTTGGTTGAGTCTTGTAGCCTTTCTGCTTGACTGTTCTTGTTGTGGGTCTTTCTTGTCATCTCCTAGCACAGGGGTGGGCCTTTGGGTCCACATGGTTAGGTGGAACATGTTATGCACCCCATTGGGTTCCTTCTCAGTGTTCGTGCAGTATGGTGTTGTTCAGTTGCAGAGTGATCTAGGGTTCACCATATATTCAATTGTTTATCATTCATTCCTGATATCCTCATGTACTTGATGTACTACTCCCACATTGTGTTGGGAAAAAATTGATGTATACCTATGTTATTGAATGATGTAATGTATTGATATAGATGTAATGTATTAATTTTCCTTTGTATACCTTATGTGATTAATGATTCATGGTAATTGTTATTTGATGTGTTGTATCTATGAAAATGTGCTCCATTGAATTCACATGATGATAGTATGTTTATGAGTTAATCTTTTTGATGTTGAGTTTTCATATGTGGATGTTTCTTCTTAATGGATTATAATGGATGTATGAATCATTGTAAACGTATTTTATATCATGGTTTATAATGCAATCTTGGGATTCGTTAAGTATCATCATGGAATGGGTATAGATTTCATAATATTGTCACGTGTACCCCAGAGGATGTAGTTGATATTGTAATTGTATAATTTCTTTATATGTAATGTATGTTCATGTTCTTCTTATGGAATGTTCTACTTTAAAAAAAAATAGTGTGGTAATCTGTTAGTTTTAGTTGTCCTTTGGGATTCGCCTGACAGGGCGTTACAATAGGCATTTTCATTTCTCAAAATAAATACATAAAGGAAATACTAAGAAAGTTCATAATGGAAGACTACAAACTGGTGGGAACACCCATGGTTAAAGGATACAAGCTGAGTAAAGATGATGAATTTTCTCTAGTAGATCAGACCTTGTACAAATCTATGCTAGGTAGTTTGTTGTATGTAACAACATCTAGACCAGATATAATGCAGGCAGTTGGAATGGTTGCTAGATTTCAAGCAACACCTAAAGAAACTCATGTTAAAGCAATAAAGAGGATATTCATGTTACACCCACCCTTGATTTCAAAATTTACTTTTTATTTTATGGTAATTGCTATGATAAAATATGATACAATAAAATCTGGAAAGTTAAAAGCTATGATGAATTTATGCAATGTGATGTTACTGCATTTAAATGAATTATTGATGGATATGTAATGATATGATTATGATGAAATTTAAAGTGATGTTTCTACATTTAAATGAATTACTAATTAAAATACAATGATATGATTGTGATGCAATTGTTTACGACTAACTACTCGATCTTTTCTTGAGTGGATTTGTAGGAATGTTCTGCACACCCTCCAGAGGGAGAGGGAGAGTATCACCCGGGAGAAGGGTAAAGTTAAGAGTTCACTAGAAATGCCATCTGAGCTTAGCATCAGCCAAATTTTTGACTTCATTAAACCTAATCATGTCTAGGGTTGTTAGTAGTGTCTTGAAGGTTATAGAAAAACTAGTTTACAATTAATTAAAAATTAATGATCAACAATTATATTTACTCCTTGATAACATATCCCACTATATAGGGTCTATGAGGAGTTTTATTCCTCTAGGACTAAAAATAGACTCATAAGGTAGCTATCCACTCTTCCTAAAAGATAGGAAGAGGACTTAGTCTAATAAAAATAATAATAATTATGAAGTAGGAGTAGAGAAACTAATTTAGAACTCTATGCCTAACGGTTAACTGTCATGACATAGATGTGTTCCTCGGAACAAACACATCATAAATTAATCTCGTTCATAATAGAATCATCCTCTTGGTAGTATTATTCTATGAGAAAAAGTATAATGTGGTGACTCATGGTTGATCATGAAATGATCACCTTTGCTCTCTATTGAAAGTGTCGTGCTTTGGCTATTTTGACCTCTCCCCTGCAACCATCCATAGTCCTTATGTTGCAGGCTACAAAACCTATTGTTGTGGGTTAATAGTATTTTTTTTGAAAGATGTTAGTTTCATTCCTAAGGCATCCACTTTATTAACAATCATAATTAAACATAGAATCATACTCAATCCCATAGACATTCATGTATTCATACAAGCATTTATCAACATAACATGTTTTCTATTTCCACATACTTAAGTTTTCTTTAAAGTGTATGAAAGGAATATAATAGATATATAAAGTCTTGGGAATTTCTATGAAACTTAACAAATGAAATGATAAAAAAATAAATCAGTAAAGAAAACTAGCCATTAATTTAACCCATCAATCATCATCACCAATCAATTGGTTTTCATCTTGACTAGGGGAAATGTCATTTTTGTCTTTGTATCCTTGTGCATGCTTGGTTGCTTTCTTGTATCTTTCATATGTATTTTTCAAGGTCTTTATATTATACCATCCATAACATACCACTCCATCAATAAACAAAATAAAACATAAAAATAGATATGTGCTTCAAACTATCAAACAACACACTTAAAACATGTACTTTAATGTAAAATCTTAGAGATTGACACCAAACTTGATAACATGTAGTAAAACAAAATCCTTTGCCATCATGAATAATTCCTTTTAGTTCATAGCTTGTCTTATAAAGGATGTTTCCCTCTCAAAACTAAACATTTGTCTTATACAAGATGTTTCCTTTTTAAAATCAGACATGATCCATCTCCAAACTTTCATCCTTTTGGCACCTCAGTAGAAGATAGTATTATTGTGTGTCTATTGATAGTTGCTTTTATTTTTCTTTGGTTTATCTTTTCAATATTTTGATCTTTATTTTTATTTATCTTTTGACCCATAATATTCCTACTCAAGATCACCATGATCATTTCATATCATGGTATGCCTTTGATATGGCATAAACTAGGGTAAAGTCTATTGTTTTTGTGTGTCGTGTTTGATGGTTGTCTCATCACAGATCCACCAAGAGCATCATACACCTTGTGATTGTTGGGGCATCCTATTATATGTTTTTTGTTTGCTTGAGAGTCAGTCCATGAATTGGATACATTTTCACCTTGGTCTTCTATACCCATGTGCATAAAATCCATTACTATAACAAATGAAGGTTGCTAATCTAAAATTCAGCATACACTTCATCATTGTTGGTTAACAGATTGGAACCTTAAGGTTTTATCTTACAAATTCGACTCTTTTCCCAAAATAGATGTAATCAGTCTCCAAAATTTGAGATAACCATTTCTATGGGAAATGATTACTCTTTGAATTGTAAAGAGGTACAACTCCCTCTCAGATTTTTAATAAAATCCTAGAAACTATAAACTTAAATATCAATATGCTTTTAACCTGAAAGTAGAAAAGGCGTATAAACCCAATACTAGAAAATTTTCCAATATCGGATGTGATGAAGTAGAAATAATCACAACCATTGGTACAAAGGCCAACAAGCATAGCATGACATATAAATGAAGATGGTTCAACTCAATATAACCCAACAAAGAAGCCAATCATTAATATAAAACAACCATACATTCACACAAGAATGATATAACTGAGACAGAACAATTTAAACACATAAATTTAAATTCATCTCAATGAGAAACTAAATGCACACAGATGCATAGAGGCTTTCAATCTTGTATGCCATATTGAAACTGAAGCATCAAAGTTTTAAAATTGCTGAGAGCTTTTGGTTCGTCTTCACTACACACATACACACATATTAAGTAGATACATAATCACTTCTTTGTAAAATAACTATCCAACTGTTTAAAATAAAGTATTTTCAAATAAAATAATATTAATGAAAGTAATTGAAAATTCACTAAGGTGGCACTTTTCTTGCTATCTTCTCTATTGGTTGGGTTGTCGATGTGGAATTTCTTGCTCAAAAAGCCTCAAAGGATTTCATGACAATTGGAATTTCCTCATGTTGGGGAATGATGGCTTTGAGCTTCCAAAAAAATTTGTTCCCTCTACCTACTTTGATTCTTCTTGCATAGATAGTTGCAAGTTTGATCAATTAGTACACAATTAGATCAATACCACTAAACCTTCGTAGGCTTTTATCATTGAAAGGCCAGTTGTTACAAATGTTATCAACCATCCCTTTAAAGTTTCTTTTTAGAAGCTCTTCATCCTCATCTTTATTTCTACCTTCCTTTGTGAGAGATAAGCCAAGTCTTGAGAAGTTCTTTTGAACCTCACCCTTGGTTGCATTGCATTCTAATAGAACTTTTCCAAAGTCTTGCAGACTTTGTTTGATGAATGAAAATTTTCATTCCATTCTCTTCTTCCACATGAAAAAATGATTGTCTACAACATTTGGGATGATCTTCTTACTAACCAATCTCTTAGGGCCTAGTTCCACCATTCCTTTAAGATTATTGAGAGTACTTGTCTATACTAATTATTCAAGCTTAGCTATAGAGATATCTTTTTCTACTTTTATTTTCAGAGCATCAAATTCCTTACTTACTTTATTCATATCTAAAATGAAATGATTTCCTTTATTCAAGATTTTTGTGGCCCATGCCTTTGTAGCCTTTCTAAAAACCTTATAGTTTTGCATCTTACTCACCATATCCTTTCCAATTGATGATTTCAGGTCGAAAACAACTTCTATCTAAGCAATTGGTTGTGGGGCTATGTTAAAAATAGACTTTAAGCACTTAGTGAGGACCTTGACTTGACCCTTTAGCTTATATTTTATTTTCTTATCCTTAGTTGTTTTTCCTACCAATCTAGCTATTGTTATCTTAAATTTATGCACATCTCCATCCCTTATAGAAGGCCCCAAATTTATTCTAGTAGCATTAAAAACACTAGCAATGGCTTGGCCTACTTCTTTTTACATAGAAGGATGGGCTACTTCTACACATATGTTTCTTATGCTATCATCTTCTAACAATTTAAATGTAGTCTTCAACCTCTTGGGATTAGAATTCCTCTGAATCATTTGACCTATAAGGTCCTTCTTTGGGAGGCTCACCTAGATAATTTTTATTTTCCTTGGCAATGTATGTTCAAGCCAAGAAGAGGTGGTATGTGTGGTAGTTGACTTGGAACTAGAGGAGCCAAATAACATTCTTCTTAAGGGAGGAGTAACAAATCACTCTTGTTCTGGAGAGGAGAGAGTAGGACATACCCTAGGGGAAATATGTATATCTCTACCAAGAGAAGGTTCTAGAGAAGAAGTACTTTCTTGAGATGGAGAAGTGGATACATTGACTATTTCTTCTTCTTTAGCTGTTTCCTTATGCTTTTGAGGAGGTTCAAGGGAATCTTCCCTATAAGTTTTCTCTGGAAAATTCTAGGCTCATCATCTCCACCATCCTATCCTCCTAATGGTACTTGTGAGGTAGAAGTCTATGCTCCCAAGGTTATAGTCAGTTGACTACTTTCTCTTTGTGACTGAGTACTTTGTGACCTAGTGGGGAGAGCTTGTTTTTATACATTCTTTCTAGCAACCCACTCTTGTGTTCTTCTTAAGACAATGGTAATATTAGCCTCAATGTTCTCAATTTCTTGAATGCTCCAGTCCATAGACATAATTGGATAAACTTAGATGTGTTTGATGAAGATATGATCCAGTAGATCAGACTCATCATCTTCAATACCTTGGATATCCCAATTTAAGTTGAATGCCTTTATCTATCTTAAAGTCAACCTCATACAACTTCTTCTTACCTCATATTCATCAATGTAGTCAACTCAATAATCCTTTAGCTTAGGGACATGATGGAATCCAAGACCTAGTTGTAGGTTGTTCTTCATAAAATCTTTACTATCAAAAGGAAATCTCTCATCATAGAACTGCAAAGTATATTTGACAAAGTCCCTTTCAACATTAAGTGCACCAGACATAGAATTGCAAGAAAAATAGCCAAGTCCAATAGGAAACTATATACCAACCTTTTTCCTCTCCTCACACCTTTTATTTACCTTTTCCACCTATCTATGGACTTCTATCAAAACAAGCTTGTCTTCTATATACTTAGGAAGCTTTAGTGGAGCACCATCAAACTGTTGACATGTTTGATGGAACAACAACATGCAAATAGAATATTGCGATTCTGTTTCTCCTAAAAGAGAAAGACAACACATGGATATCTTAGCTCCTAAGGTATTTGTAGTTGGTTCTCAACTGTACTGATTTTACTCAGTTATTGATGTGAACTATAATGTTCAAGGGGTCTGTTGGTGTTGAGCTTCTGGATTTTTCTGAGATCAAACATAAACTTTAAACCTACTCTAACCAGGGTTTTTAAAGAAATAGAAAAAGATAGATCAGAGCTTTGGAACATAAAAAATGTTAATTCATCCAATTTAACCAGACTTGTTAGCTTTCAAGGAATTCCTAACTAAAATTGTAGAACAAAATTAACTTGTGACTAACACACAGTTTCATTCATTCACAGTGCTAATTTCAATAACAGATTGTAAGTTATCAATCAAACAAAACATAAAATAAGACTTCATTCCTTTAAAGCTTCTCGAATCAAATGATTAAACCAAGATAAACAACATTCTGAAACATAATTTGAAGTGGATTTAAACCTAGTTGCTTCTACTGTTAGTGAAACAGGTAAGCAACATTTACAAATCTGACACAATCACCAGTGTATAGGAAATCCATGACTCCAAATTGTTTCCACCTATACTAATAAAACTTGAAAAAATACATTACAGGCTTCTGTTGAATCTAACTCCTAACTAAGAAGACAAAAGAAGCTCCCATTACACAGAATCCAGATGCAACTCTGTCTCTTCTATCCTTCAGAAAATTCTTATTCTTGAAAATCTATTTCTAGACTTGTCTACTCTATTATCTTCTATTTTTTTTCTAACTTCTTCTAACCCTTTACAAAGAGGCAAGAATGCCATATATACAAAGTGTATCAAAAAGAATGTGTTGGCCCCTAATTTTAGGGTTTACAAAATATCTCACTTCGTTGTAGGAGGGTTAGCCCTTAGATCTTTTGAATATAGTTAATGCTACATTGAATTGCATTCTCACTATCCATGTTGGTGAAAGATTATTCTGGGGATGATCTGTAGATCTTTTGCAGCTACAACATTAACTCTAGCCTTCGTGACCATCTTCAAACTCCTTTGCAGAGCTACCTTGAATGCCCCAAAGCATTTCCATTAATACTGATCTTCCTTTCACCAATAGACCTCATAGCTGTCCCTGTGACTCGTGGTTGTTTCTTTCCTTCGACTTCCTTCCTGCTCTAGATATTTCTGCACGTTGACTATCTCTGGGGCATCAAGCCTCCCTTTAGCTTCTTCTGATTGGTGGCACATAGGCCACGTAAGATTCTCAGGCGGTCAAAGGTCATTCGAATGGAATCGCATGTCGGTGAGACACTAATCGTGTCTCCCCGATGCGATTATGTCTCTTCTAGTAGCTATCGGCGTAACATGTGATAGTCGGCAAGAGCTCTCATCGAGTTGTGCAATTCATATCGACACCATAAAACCCATCAATAAGACAACATTCCCTCGGCAAGACCTCTCAGCAAGCCCTTTCTTTCTTTGACAAGCACACCCATGTTGGGGAGACATTAGAGGGTCGGCAAGATGCTACCCTAAAGTCTCTCTATCTCGGCGAGCACATTCTATATTGGCAAGACCCTACCGGGTCGGTGAGAGTTCATGGCGATGTCTTCTTTTCTCCCCGAGCTCATTCTTATTCTTCGAGCTCAAGCTTTTTGTTTCGGAAAGACTTCTTCAAATCAATGGGATGTCACGGCAAGGCTCAAAATCCTTTGGTGAGCTCATTTTTATGTCAGGCAGACCCCCATCAGTCGGGAAGACCTTGTGGCGATATCACCCTGTTTCGTAGAGACTAGCTCCCTTCGTCGAGATATCTCTAGGTCGACGAGACATCATGTCAAATTTTTTATTCTCACCGAGCTCAATTTATTTCGGCAAGACTCCTCACTATTGGCCAGAGGTTATGGCGAGTTCCCCTCGGTTATATCGATGTCCCTTTCTTTGGAAAATCCATCGCTATCGATGTGACCTCTTGTCGAAACCACAACTCTTTCAGCGAGACATTTATTGTTTAGCTAGACTTCCTGGCGAATACATCTCCTTTCACTGAGACCCTGCTTCATTGGTGAGACCTCTCGCTGAGCCTTCATCTTTCACCGAGACATACACCTAGTCAGCAAGACTTTATCCCTTCATCCAAACATCATGGCACATATATCTTTCTCCTCGAAGGGACAACCTATCGGTGAGACACCACTTCTTCGCCCAGACCCCCACTTCTTCGCCCAAACTCCCTTCGGTCGGTGAGACTTTATACTGACCGAAGCTTCCTTTCGCCGAGCCAAGAGCATTTTAAGGAGACCCTAGCATATCGGCCATACCTCATGGCGAATACAAAATCCCCCGCTTGATGTTGCTCCATTTCATTGAGACTTCTTTCGATCGGTGAGACCTTTTGGGAAACACTAAACACTCTCGCCAAGCTCGCTATGTTACACCGAAGGGTGACCCTTCGGCGAGACCCATGCTAATCGGCCAGACCTCCTGCCGAAGGAAAAATTATCGCCGAGCTCAAACTTTCGGTGGGACCTTCTTCTGTCGGTAGGACTTTCCATGGAGCATATCTTTCTCCCCGAAGACAAACCCTTTTCGGTAAGAATCCACCATGTCAGTGAGACCTCTTGCCGACACTATTCCTCTATTGCCAAGACCACTCCTCTGTCACCCAAAATTCACTGTATCAACAAGACATTACCATGAAAGGAGAACTTTACCCTGAAACTGCTCAGCCTCAGCGAGACCTCACCCCGTCGGTGAGACTTCTTGCTGAGAGTAAATCCTTCCCAGTGAGATCCCCTGATAGCATCCTCCTTTTGTCGAGACTCTAATGGATCGGCAAGAACTCTTGCCGATACTATCTCATGTCGGCAAGACTTTCCTCCTTCGCCGAGACCTTATGCAGAAAGCGAAATCCTTTGGCGAGGGCTTCCCCGGTCGGCGAGACGCAAAGAAACCTATGGCGACAGGAACGTTTGGATGACCAGTGAGCCTCTAATGGAAAAAATGCACTGGTAGTTGGCAAGACATTTGCAAGGTCTTGCTAAATTTCTTCTTAGAGGAATTTTGTACCAAACTGGATTGGGGAATGCCTTCCAACTGAGCTCCCTTGACAAATATCATCATGTGTTTGATTTAATCCTACGAAACAAGGTCTGCATCAGTCCTCAGAAGCAAATAAAACATATTATAATAAAATCCACTATTGCTTGTGATTATTTTATTCAATTTCTAGCAAGAAGAAAACTGACTCAAGCTAAGATAGGACCAAAATCAAAATTAGGAGGAAAACAAAGGAAGAAAATAGAAGAACTTTGAAGAGTAAAGCAAAAAAAGCAAAGGTAACAAAAGAAAGAGAAAAGGGGGATCCATTTTGTTCCAGAATAAAATGGGGTGGTTATGCAGGGCATAACACAAACCCTCCAATCTTGATATATGAGAACCTTTGGAATTGTATGAAGTGGCTCCCATAGGTTTTAATTAACTAAATGGCTTTAGGAGTAATCCTTAAACCAATATCCCCTTGTATCCCCTGGGCTACCCTCATGGTGAAGGTGTCATTGATTCTCCTATGGTGATGATAAATTTTTCCCAACTGTAGCTTATCATAATAATTAAAAATTGGAACCTCCTAGCATTGGGTTGCACTCACCCTCAATCAAAGCTAGGATCCAGTACTAGCAATATTAGTATAAAATATCTTTCCTTTCTTGCAGGATTTGGGGTTCCAGTGTTGCTTCATCAAAGTTCTTCTAGTGTTTCTTCACAGCAATTCATCTCACCGAGGGGGGTTTCTCTCTCTTTGCATTTTTACATGAGTACCTAATCAGGCCTTGTTGCCGGGACTCATATTTGTATAATAATCTACTTCTCCCTAAGTTGCACTTATGGGGGGGTGTTGGTGTAATTGATTATTAATTACACTTTGCATAAGTTTACTTAGGCATATTTAATCCCTAAGTTTTAGGCATTCATCTTTATCTTATCAAGCTATCTTGTTGCTCAAGATAAGATTAGGTTTAGGAATCTTTTCTTTTATAAAGCAAATAATCTCTTGTAATTAATTGGTCTTTTCGAATATATCAAATTGCATGTTTTTATGCAAATCTCTGCTTTTTCATTTTTCTCTTCTGTGGAAGGTATTTTCTAGTTTGCAATCAGATCTTGGTTTTCTAACATGGTATCAGAGCCACGATTTGCAGCCCCTTCTTAGCCTTTTTGGAGGATTTCGTTGCAGAGCTCGTTCAGAGTCCCTCGAGGGTTTCAATCCTTGAGCATATTTTTGAAGTGTCTTGGATCAGATCGTGGTTTTCTATTGGATTCAGAGTGCTGAAAAAAGTTAGAAATGACTTTTATTTCATTGATTTTCATCATCGTTTGCCAGATCTACGAGGGTTGTATGATTGGTGATTTATCTGTTAGATCTAGGGGTCGCCTAATTTTCAGAGCACTTTGGGCCCAAACGGACCTCTCCGTTGGATTCACAGCACCCAAAAACCCCCATTTTCATATAAAATTTGTCTGATTTGAACACTGTCGACCGGAGAAGCAAAAAAAATTTACCCAAGGGCCGTACGGCCCCCAGGCACTGTTCCCGAGGCATAGATTTCGAAAAAAAATAAAAATAAAAAATAAAAAATCAAGTTTTTTGGCTGAGGGTTTGTACGGCCACCACAAATGTGTATCACCGCCCGGTGGCCACCGCCGGCCCACCGCCACCCTTGTTCACCACCAGTCCGCCACTCATTTCCTTCGGCCCCCGCGAGCTTAATTCACAACTGGCGGTCCTATGAAGGACCTGGAGCCGAAACCGAACCCCCCGCCAGGCTTCCAGCCCCTCGCCCTGGTCACATGGGTGACCAGGGGCTGTGCCCCAGGAGCCTACCGCCAGCCCCTTGGTCTACCCATGCGACCAGGGGCCAAACCTTTTTAGCCCCTAAGGGCTTATTGGAGACCTTATTGGGCAGTTTTGAGTAGTTTTACGGAAATGCGCATAACTTTCACATACGGTGTCATTTTTTTGCAAACGAGATATCACCGGAAAGCTATTTCCGAGCTCTATGCATTGATGCTAGTGATATTTTCTGGTTTTTCCTTTTTGATGCTTTTTTGGGCCTCAAAAGTCAGATGTTGCTGTTTTCACTCTGGGACATATCTTTTCACTCGCTTATCTGATTTTTCATGATTTTTGCAGTGTTGGAAAGATGGTTTCGGCCTCTATGCAGATCTAAGGTCTTTTACAAAAAATGTTCAACTTATTTTTTGCATGCATTCATTTTTGTTTCGTGCTCTAGGTTTGCATTTTCACCCTATGTTTCTATAATTTTTCATTATCTCCTTATGCAATCATTGGGTATTGTAATAAATGAACTAATATAAAGTTCCATTAAGGGGGGTTATTGCATCCATATTTCATTTTGGTGACAACTCGCATGAGTTTGTCTAGTTTCCTATTGTCTCCTTCTAGCTTCATTTTTTGCTATAACTTGACACATGTCGGATTCATTGGTTCACACTTCAGTTGGGAGATTACGTTTCTTGATCCTCATTGGTTTAGATTCTTCTCAGTTTGAGGGCCATGTTTTTGTGGTTATTGTTCCAGAGTCTATTTTTGGTACTCCTTCCCATGGAAGAGTTTCAGTCACAGTTTGGCATCGGCATCGAGATATGGTTTCCAGATTATGTCATCATCTCATCTATTGTTGCTTACAGATTCCAGAGTTGATCCAGTATGTGAGTTTTCAGTGTTCCTTGGCATCGGGTCTGCTGTTGCATTTCTGATTCTGATTGGTATCTTGCAAATAGAACTATCTTTCCTTTCTTGCCAGATTTGGGGTTCCAGTGTTGCTTCATCAAAGTTCTTCTAGTGTTTCTTCGCAGCAGTTCATCTCACTGAGGGGGGTTTCTCTCTCTTTGCATTTTTACATGAGTACCTGATCAGGCCTTGTTGCTGGGACTCATATTTGTATAATAATCTACTTCACCCTAAGTTGCACTTATGGGGGGGTGTTGGTGTAATTGATTATTAATTACACTTTGCATAAGTTTACTTAGGCATATTTAATCCCTAAGTTTTAGGCTTTCATCTTTATCTTATTGAGCTATCTTGTTGCTCAAGATAAGATTAGGTTTAGGTATCTTTGCTTTTATAAAGCAAATAATCTCTTGTAATTAATTGGTCTTTTCAAATATATCAAATTGCATGTTTTTATGCAAATCTCTGCTTTTTCATTTTTCTCTTCTGTGGAAGGTATTTTCTGGTTTGCAATCAGATCTTGGATTAATTGGTCTTTTCAAATATATCAAATTGCATGTTTTTATGCAAATCTCTGCTTTTTCACTTTTCTCTTATGTGGAAGGTATTTTTTGGTTTGCAATCAGATCTTGGTTTTCTAACATTTCATTCACAAAGTGATTTCTATGCAAACTTTTGAGAACTTGAGATTTTCCCTTCTTAGATGTGGAAAACCACTCCTTGGAAATCACATTCCTGTACCTGCCTCTCTTTTCTATAAAGGCAATGCAAGAAGAGGTAAAATCAAAACTTGCATATTGATGTCTAAGAGTTTTAAGCAAAATAAGCGAAGGTAGCTCTTTGAATCTTCACCACTAACCAGTTATCACTTGTCTTGACTTCTTGTGTTTTAGGGTCATAATGATTAATACACTTTAGTATTAATTCTAGATATTGAATGACCACTGGGAATGTGGTAGCTTGTAACAACCCATTCTCAATTAATTTTTGGGTAATGGGTGGCAGGTTATCTTTGCCAAATTTGTCCCAAAACTCATCCAAACTTACATGCCCTAGCTTGGTATCCCCTATCTCTATAATTGTTCTTGTCAAACCAGATACATACTCATAACCCTAGTATTCATATTCATAGCAATAAAAACCCTAGAGTATACACTTAAATTATAGAGCGGAATAAAAATTATGGCAGTGCAATTCTCTACCTCAAGGTAAAATTGTACTATCTTTAAGAAAATTATAGCTCATCCAAAGGAAAATAATACCTTTAAATGTGTTCAAAGCTCCAAGAATTACCAATTGCATAATTTCATTTCTACCGTCCCATTTGCTTCTTCCTCCAATTGCTACTATAATGCACCTCCCAAATAGCTCAATTCACATAAAAACACTTGCAATTAATGTTGGAGTGGATGGGTAGTTAATGTCATTTTTCTAAGGTTGACACATGTAAGCTTCCCCATCTTCCTTTTTTCTTCAACTGCTTTTTAAATATTTGAAAAGAAACGGCTAGAAGAAAACCTTTCAGTAAAATGAGTGGTTTCCACAACCTCTTTGGGGACCAATAGAGGTTTTGAAACTGCTATAGAGTTCCAAAATGCTATATCTTCAACAAAATCTTCTTTGCACCCCTTTTTGGAATAAAAGTCTCCAAGACTATCCCACCTTTGGAAGAAATCATGGTTTTGATAACTTCGTCGAGAACCGACATTTTAACTCTAGTTTTGTTGGTATTTATGAAGGTTATGACAAGTACTGTTGGCCCTGATGTTCTAAAAACTCTATGAAAGACTGACTTCAAAATGTGGACTTAAACTTTAAAGTGTTGGGCGGGGATGAGGTTGTGACAACCTAAGCGGGGCCTGACAAGGTTTTGAAAGCCAACACTTTAACTTAGGAAAAAATTGGATGGGTGAACACAATTTTAGAGAGGGGTCAAAAATTGTGGTAACAATCATCATTTCATTCATAGTCAAGTTCCTTGCATCCATATTTTATTCTTTTTCTTTCATCATTTTTCCTCTTTCAAGAGATCACCCATGCATTTTATGCACAGATAATCTCTTGAGGGGGCATCAATCATCTCATATTTTCTAATTGTCATTTATCACCTGGCTGGGGCATATCATCATCTTCTTAATCTCTTCTAATTTTTCATATTGGCTACTTTTCTTTTTCTTTGAAATAATGTCATTTTGAGAATTGCTTCAAAGAGAGGCAAAATGTAGACATCTAAATTATTCCAACAAATATTAATTGTCATTATGTCATCATTAATTACATTCATTTACCATCTATCACTAATTAATTAATAATCATTTATCACATCATATATTATTATTTATTAAATAATAATCATTTCTCATTTAATCCCATTATCCATTTATCATATCAAAAATTATTTATTAATTAATAATTCTCATTTATCCATTTAGTTAAATACTATTTTATTATTTAATTAAATGTGATTTAATTTTCACTCATCACTTAACTCCTCTTTTCTCTTCAGTCAACTCTTCCTTCCATCATCAATTAACTCTTCTTCATAATAGAAACTCAATCTTCTCTCACAAGTTAACTCTTTTGTATTTTAGAAAATTCCTCTTCATTATTCTGTTAAGTAAGCATGCAATTGGAAACTTCATGTGCACATTTATCCATCATTTTAATTAGAAAATTCAATATTATCTCTTCATGAATCAAAATAAAAATTTTCTATTTTGTAGTTGAGTTGAATCTATTGATTTGCTAATTATCTCGAGTCTTCATCCTCATCTTCATCTCTTGTTTGATTTTTCCTTGGATAGTCTATAAATATAGCCTTTTCTTCATTATTTATGGAGATCTCACATATTTATAAAAATCCATTATACCAAATTCAGATCTCACATCTTATGTAAATCAACTCTATCGAAATATATCATTTGTCAAAATCATAAATCAATCAATCATCAATCATAGTGTTATGTTGCTAAGATTTAGCATCCACATCCAAAGGTAAAGCAACATCACATCATTTATTTTTGAGGTTTGTAGTGGGATTGATAAATTAGAACTAGATTTGATTTTAGTTTATTTTATTAAGTCTTTAATTTCTTATTTTCCAATTTCAATACATACAAGACCAATAGGTTCAACAAATCCGAACATGAACAATAAAATATAAATAATGTCACATTTAAACTAGTGAAAAAATAGAGTTACATGTAATACCCCCATGTTTATGATACTTTTTGATACTCTTTGATACTTTGATATATGTTAGTGTGATATTGTGTTGTGATGATGATTGATTCATCGATTTGGTGTGTGTGGTTGCGTAGTTTAGTTGATTGCTACAATTGATAGTATTATTATGATTTATGATACTCTGTATGTAAGGTTTGGATTATTTTATCATGCAATGCTTTCTCTCTAATGTTTTATATGTCGATGTGATAATCTTATGGTGATCATGTGATTTGAATTCAGTATTATTTTATAATGCAATGGTTTAGTAATTAGTTATGATGCAGTAATTAAGTATAATGTTATCTTATGATCAATTTGGTTAGAAATGTTAGTTTGTTATTGATATTGTAATTGTTAGAATAGATTAGGTGAGAGGACAGTGTAGCATCACTCGTTCACGAGTGCCCTGCTACACTGCAATTCCTTCTCACGATAGAATGTTTGATTATATATATATACATGTGCTACTTGACGTTTATTTGGATGCAGGATTGCAGGATTAAGTCTCGATTCCACCTGCTTCGGCAGGACAGGGCGAGCAATAAATTAACCCAACGGGTAAAAATGTTGAAAAAGGGAGTAGGTTTGGAAGCGTCCTCGTCCCAAGTCCGTCGTCTGTTGTGAGTCGATGTGTTATGACTGAAGTTTTCATTCTCGTTGATTGTGTAGTTTGATTGTTGAAGTATTCATTTTATTTATGGTTCATGCTTATTTAATTAACCTTATTTTATAAGATAATTAATTAAAGTTGTCTAGTTGTTTTGATTTAATTGTGTGTTAGTTGAATGTTAAATTTAAATATTTAGTAAATTAAAAAGTGATTTAATTTATTAAAAGAGTAAATAATTATTTTAAATTAATATTGTTGATTATAATTAAATTAAATGAATATTGATGAGGATAATTAAATATTATATTTTTATTAATATTAAATTAGCAAATCTTGCATAGATAATATCTTGATTAAATAAATTATTTTAATTAAAATTTTAGATAAGTGTGCTTTTAAAAGCTGGAAAAAGGACCAATAAGAAGAGAGGCTTTTTGAGAAAAGAAAGTAGAAGGGCTTTATTGATCTTTATTTTTGATTTATTTTTTTATGAGAGAATTAGTCACACACAAAGGTTCTTGCTCTGTGGTTTTTGGATCTGGGAAAAGAAAAATAAATAAATAAATAAATAAATTTTGTTAAAAACTTTGGGAGAAAATAATTGGTTTGAAGATAGATAGATTCGAAAAGGGAGCGGCAGGAGGGATCGAGAGGGAACTGCAGGAGGAATTAGAAAAGAGGTTACAGAAGAGATTCTTCTTCAAACAAGGACTCCAGGTATTCTCCTTTTAATTTATTAATATTCATTGTTTTGTAACAAATCTAGTTGCTAGGTTTTCGAAGATTGATTGAATGAAGTTTTGTGATTTGAAAATTTGTTCGTATGAAACCCTTGTATGTTCTGTTGAAAACATTAGTAAACCCCTGTGAAATTTTATAGTTTCGTAGTGAAATCTTTTGTTTTGAAATAAAATTCATCTTTAATTGAAGGTCAAATTTTAAATTCATATCTGTTTTAGAGTTTATTGAAAAATCTTCTAAAAACCCTCATAAAATTTAATAATGGAAAACAATTGTTTTAAAATGAAAATTATTATTTTTATTTAATAGTTGGGCTTCTTGTGCACAGATTATTTTAGGTCTATTGAGAAAACAATTTATTTATATAAATTTATGTGTGGAATCTCTTGATTGATATATATATATAAAACTTTCTGGATTTTTTTAAATTATATATATTTATATATTTCAAATTTATGATACTATGAAAAAAAAAGTAAAGTAAAAATTATTTAAGTATATATTTTTATTGGGAATCGTATTCAAAAGAAACAAAATTTAAATTAAATTAAATTACAAATTCATGCTTCGAATTTCGTGTCTTTAATTTGAAAATGAAATTTAAATTAAATTAAATTTAATCGAATTAAAATTTAGTTTTAAAAAAAGAAATACATATGAAAGTTATTGGTGAGTGGGCAGCCGCAGCCGTACCACCCACCAGCGGCTGCGCTAGTCCACAGACTGCGCACAATAGTCCTGATTGCTGTACGCAGTCATGGGGGACTGCGGCCTCCCATTTGGGAGGTACGCAGTACCACCAAAGGACTGCGCGTTTTGTTTTAAAAAAATAATTTTAAAATTTAAAATTCTTTTTTTGTTTTATGCGTTTGTTTTATAATATGTATTATATATATTAATATATATATATATATATTTTATATTATTTAAATATATATATATTAATATATATATTATATATTAATTGTTAATTTTTATAATATGATTAAAAAGTAGGATTTTTGATAGATGTTTTATTTATTTATTATATATATATACCATGCGTATATACATTGGGATTATAAATTTATTATGATAATTTTTACAAGTTATTATAATATAGTGAGATTGAGAAGAGTATGAATAAGCTATGTGATTATAAATAATTTGAATAGTGCAAAGTGATAGTGTAGGTTTGTAAATTAGAAATAAATTGTGTTTTGAGTTTATCGAACTTTCTTGAGATATTGATTTACGATTTTGGTAAGTTTATTGAGTTGTTAGCATTGTTCTATGTGTTTTTTTTTTTTTACTCTCAAGATTATTTGTTTTATTTTATTTGAATTTGATATTCTTTAACTTGAGTTTAGGTCATATAGGAAACTTTAGAGTTAACATATCCAGTTATAGCATCCTAAGTTGTGTTTAGAACTTCCAGAGGTGGGGACACTGTGAGTTATATTTGACCTTGCAATTTGATGATTGCACTTTTATGTTGGTTTTGGTGGTGATGATAATGTATACGTGGATTGTATCGTTTGTGAATGTTAAACGTATGATTTTGGGCGAGAGGGTTATGCCTCACAGTTGATCTAATGTTGGTTCAATTTTTCCTTGTTGATACAATCCTGTTGAGTTGGATATTCTTGTGCTAGAGTGTATAGAGAGAGTGGCTCTAGTGGGGGCCAGCGCACAAAGGGGCTGTCTGGGTAACCCACATAGAGTTGTATTAATCAGTGATAACCTAAGTAATAAACCATGGGTGAGAATTAAACAATAATAAGATAATTGTGAAGCCTCGTCTGCCTGTTAGTGCTGTCACAGACTAAAGGGGACTGAGAAGGCCGTGGTTGGCAAGGTCATTGCCTTGTCTTCACGAAAGGTTAATGACTCCGCATGAGTAACCCTATGGAGCGGCGTCTTGAGATAGGCTGTCAGGAGAACCATAGATGGAAGCGACACCTTAACTTGGTTGTCTGGAGAATCCATGTAGAAATGGAGGCGGCACCTTGTGATAGGTTGTCTGGAGAATCCATGTAAAACCATGCGATGACACTCTCGTCTAGCATTCTATCTGTGTTGATTTACTGAAGTCCTCTGGAAGTGATTTATTGATTTGTCTTTGATTCATTATTGGAAGTAGTCTTGATATTGTGTCTTGAGTTTCATTGATGTTGTGATTGTGACTTGTTATGTTCTGCAGTGGCTTGTTGTTGTGCCTTTTGGTTTGTCATTGTTGAGTTTCTAAGTGGTCTTTGATGTTAAGTTGTCTGTGTGGAGTTAGTTTTGCGTTATTGTTAGACGTGCTTGGTCGGGGACCCTTCCTTGTCTACTCTCAGCACGGGGGTGGTTGGGTGGAACGTGCTCCGCACCCCGTTGGGTTTCCCTTTCTGTTGCAGGTGTATCTTTTATTGCAGGGTTTTGGAAGATGTTAATGATCCAGTAATTCTTATGTACCAGATAGATGTATATACTTCAGATGTAATGTATTCATTGATATATTGTCTCCCACATGTGTTGGGATGACCTTGTCGTAAATTGTAGATGTGGTTGTTGAGATGTATTTTCAGACAGTTGTATTCTACTATCTTTTGGATGTAATGTTTATTCAGGCCATGTATTTATTCAGGATCATTTGTTATAGTTGGCTATGATGAGTTGTATCTATCGAAATATGTAACATTTTATATCTTTATAATTCCATATATTGTCATATGTGTATATGTTATTAATATGGTTATTGTTAATGGATATTTTAATGATGAGATGGGAATGAATAGATTTATGTAATTGTTTAATTATTATTATCTTATTGTCGTTGTTATGGGTTAGTGTAGTGATGTCACCTCGTGTACCCCAATGGAACTAGTCATGTAACTTAATACATTGTTATGTTATAATACTTAAGTATGTTATTATATTCCTTTAAAAAAATAAAATTGTTCTGTTGTTATTAGTTCCTTTGGGGTTCGCATGGCGAGGCATGACATTACATCTTTAGAGAGTGATTTTGGGGTCCTTGTCACAAGATCAAACCATTTCACACCATAATTTGCACTATAGAGGAGAATGTGTTGATTCTTAACCTTACACCATACTTGGGCTTGTATATTTACTCAATATCAATTTATTAAAGCCTTGCAAAACACTTGTAATCAATTCATTATGAGTATAATATATATCAATTTTAGAGTCAATACACTTTAATATAATGAATAAGGACTAAATCAAAACAAAACCATTACTCTCAATTGCACATGACTCATCAATTATCTTGACTTGTCTTGATGAGTAGTACATTGATGGGGTTAAGTTGTGCAATCCTCCTGGTCCAAAAATAATATCTTAGACCATCTAAATAGAAAATTTCCATAGAATCCTAAAAAAAATAAAAAAATCTATTTCTAGTATTTCTAAATGTATGTATAAACTTTGAATAGCAAGTAATGTACTATTAGTTATGTCCTCAACAAGTAGGAGTACCAAAATTAAATAACTCCAAAAACTAATTTTTAGTTTTATAATAAGTTTATCCTTATCTAACTAATCATTTGAACTTCCAAAACAAATTCTATATTGCCTAAAATCTCCCGCACATTACTTCGCAAGGTCTTGTTGATTCAACTTACCATGTGAATAATATGATGGTGTTTATTGGTGTGATAAAGATGGTTGATGAGGATGTGATAGAAGAAAACTAAAGGTATGACAATGTGAGGGGTTGGCCAAAGGTCATATGCTAGTGGATATTATTTGTATATTTGAAGGAACAAGATAGGTGAATTCTATTGAATTAGGTGACTAGATGGGTTTATTTTAAGGAATGATGGTGATTCCTAAGTTTAAAATGGAAACTAGGTGGAGTAGGCCATTTATTCCTTCACTAAGGTTAAGTGGGCATCCTCAAGCCTTATTGACCTTTAGCAATCCTTTCTTGTTCCTTAATGAAATTTCATTAGTTGATATAACACACAAAGGAAAGAAGACACATTACTATCCACATTAAGAATTGATTAAAAGGAATAAAGTGGTTAGAAATCAAATTTAGGAAATCAAACTAGTTGTCATTAATAGTAATATTATATAATCACTATCCACTCATTCTTAATAAACCTAAAATTATTCAAGTTCCAATCATGTAGATGCATCCTTAATTCACATAGTTCAACTCTTAACTAGCTTCGTGTGGATATTAAATATCATATTTATTTAAAGATATTGTAATCATATATATTTAATATTTATCATAAAGAAATTAATATTTTTTCTCTATCTCATGCCTATCCATTAAATGTGTAAATGTAATTCTTTGTTTTTTGTATTTCCACTTCATATTTAGCTAAAAATTATAGGTTAGCCAACTAGATTTATTTATGAGTTAGTTACAGGGAAAACTTTAAGGAAACCCCCCTCGGTGAAGGTGTAAAATCCTGGTGAATCTTGTATACTTCCCAATAAAAATATTAATTTTAGTGGCAAATTTTTTCATTTTTTGGAAAAAAAAAATCTCAATTGGCTAATCTTTTCTAATTGGTAGAAGTCTGTGGAAAATCTTGGCGAATTACAATTTTTTTTAAACAAATAAAATATTTTCATTGGCGATTAAAATATATTTTCAAACCTAGAAGAAATTTCTATTGGCAAATTAAACCTGTTTTTAAAATAGAAAAAACAATTTGGTTGGCGATTAAAACTTTTTTTCAAACCAAAAAAATATATCCATTGGCGAATTAAACCTATTTTCAAATGCATAAGAAAAAACATTGGTGAATCAATATAACCATGACTGTTCGATGAATTTTTGATGGAAAATCATAGTTGCATTCCAGAAGTAAATCTCTAAAGCACTAGATTTTTGAATTGAAACCTCCAGAATAACACTAGAACTGTTAGATTTTCATAAATCAATGGTTGAGATTTTATTAATTATTTAGGTATGTTGGTCATCGTGCTCTTGTTTACTGTTTAATATTTCCTAAGTCAGACCAAAATATTTTATGACAAAGCCTTAAATATTAACTCATTAATCTTGAGGGTTGAGTCTCGTCAACCTAGCAATGTCCCCATTTTAAATTGTGCATGTGCATAAAGTTTGTTTTAAAAGGATTGTCCGATGAATTTTTGATGGACGACTATAGTTGCATTCTGGAAGTAAATCCTTGAAGTACTAGACTTGTGAATTGAAACCTTCAGAATAACACTAGAACTATTAGATTTTCAGAAATCAATGATTGAGATTTTATTAATTATTTAGGTATGTCGGTCATCATGCTCTTGTTTAGCGTTTAATATTGCCTAAGTTAGACCAAAATATTTTATGACAAAGCCTTAAATCTTAACTCTTTATTCCTGAGGATTGAGTCTCATCAACCTAGCGATGTCTCCATTTTAAATTATGCACATGCATAAATTTATTTTAAAAGAAGGACCATTCGATGAATTTTTGATGGATGACTATAGTTGCATTCTGGAAGTAAATCCTTGAAGTACTAGACTTGCAAATTGAAACCTCCAGAATAACACTAGTACCATTAGATTTTCACAAATCAATGGTTGAGATTTTATTAATTATTTAGGTATGTCAGTCATCGTGCTCTTGTTTACCATTTAATCTTACCTAAGTTAGACCAAAATATTTTATGACAAAGCCTTAAATCTTAAGTCTTTAATCTTGAGGGTCGATTCTCGTCAACCTAGCGATGTCCCCATTTTAAATTATGCATGTGTATAAAGTTCATTTTAAAAGAGGGACCATTCGATGAATTTTTGATGGACGACTATAGTTGCATTCCAAAAGTAAATCCTTGAAGCACTAGACTTGTGAATTGAAACCTCCAGAATAACACTAGAATCATTAGATTTTCATAAATCAATGGTTGAGATTTTATTAATTATTTAGGTTTTCTAGTCAGTGTGCTCTTGTTTACCGTTTAATATTGCCTAAGTTAGACCAAAATATTTTATGACAAAGCCTTAAATCTTAACTCTTTAATCCTGAGGGTCGAGTCTCGTCAACCTAGTGATGTCCCTATTTTAAAAATAACTTTATTTGCATGTGCACTATGCATCCATCTTGTCATTTGTCTGATGAATACATTTTAAGCAATTGTTTTTAAGGATTCAAGTGTTGAAATAAATGTTAATTGTCACATCAATGATAGTGGTGAATTTAAAAATGATAAGTGTGATGTCATACTAATTGTGTTCGTGCTAACTTCTATATATATTTCACCAACTTGATGTTCTTCATATCATTTATAATATATTTGGCTTTGATTTATTTCTTCTGTATTCTCAATTTAATTGGGATATTATGGAGTCTTCATGGCATGTCATGCTACCCAAATGTTTTTGGGAGAAAAGATGGGATGATGCATACGACAAACAAAAGTTGGGTATGGTTTTTACAATGCCTTGTGTGCAGGTTGAGGATGCTATAAGAATAATTGTGGGTAGGGAATGGATTCAAAACAACCCTCATGCTCTATATTCTGAGGTATCTTCGGCTTTCTTGTCCAATTGCATGGAAATTTTGCTTGATAAAGATTTGGTGAAGATGTTGGAAACATGTTATTTGCAGCCTTTCATTTACTCTATTTCTTCGTTGGAGTTGGCGCTAGAGAATTACAATTTTGAAAGTGGGTTAGTTCCTATTGGTGGAATCTTTAGGAAAGTGGAATTGCATGCTTCTACAACACAAGCTCTTGCCCTAGTTAATATGAGATGGGGTTTGCTATGTGATACAAAAATTGAATCATTAAAGAGTCTGGAGTTTTAGAGGAAGGTTTTGGGTGTTTCGCTTTTCTTCTCTACTATTAGTTTGTTAAATTCAATTCACGTTCTACTCAAACAACTAGTTTGCAGCCTCAGCTAATGTTACAAAAAAAAAGTAATGAATTGTGTGATGTGTCACGTGTCTATTTTATTGTACAACGTAACAGTTCTTGTAATATGTACTTTGTGATTGGTTTTTTGTCATGGTTAGTGGCTTTTTGGCCATGCTAGTTATGTACTATGCACTTCAGTCTTTAACAATAGCTACTTAAATTAAAATGATTTTTGTGGCTCCATTCTTGTAAATCCCTTTTGCTTTGATTAATATAAAAATGTTAAATATGGCTTTTAAAACTAATTGTAATTATCAACATATAGTTCTAATCATATTCATAAGCTAGCAAAATTTATTGTGACTTATTAGTGGACATTGATAATGATTAAGGTAAAATGAGACATTTAAGTCTCTCTTTTCAATGCGTCAAAGTAGTCTACCTTTCATTTATTCTATTGAAATTCTTGATTTGGCTGCGGTACTACAGGCGACGATGTGAATTAATGTCATATGAATATCCAGAGTGATTGATTGGATAACTTTATTTGAAAACTACATGATGTACTATAGAATCGTAGATGGTGATGTCAATAATCCAATGATTTTGACAATTGATAGCTTGTCAACTTGAGGTACAGTTTGCATGTAGCCAGGTTGTCAGAGTCCAGACATCAATCAAATTAAACATTTAAATTATAAATGTTAGGCTTAAGTTATATGAACTGATTAAGTTGGATTTTTGGTTTGCATGAATTGTAATTATGGCTAGTCACTATACCCAACCTCAACCTCACACGTGACACTTGTGAGGTGTACATGGGACCAGGCTGGTAGTGGCACTATTGGCGACACTTTTGGCAAAAATTTTGGCCCATAAATAAGGATAGTGAGCACAACTAAAATCATTTTTTGAATTATCATAAGGGTTTTCATTTTGTAGGGTTAATAACTTAATAAGGATTCAGGAAGAAGATGATGTGGTATTATTGGGGATACTCTGAATTCTCCTACCTCTAGTTATTTAGTTACAGAGTAAAAGACCAATTTCCTTCAAGTTCAAAATGGGTGGAATTAGAAAGAAGTTGATTTCATTCACCTGACTTCTCAGACAGGTTTTGAACCAGGATGAGGAGCTCTGATGGAGATAAGTGCTATCCCAGTGCATGGAAGCCGCAAGTAGAAGATGGGAGCATTTTTACTACCCCTTATCATCTATATGGTTGGACAAGAGAGCCTCTTCCATTTATTTTTAGACACCTACTAGGCAAGCCCCATGCATTTATTTTCAGTGCTCATCTTCACAGCTCCCATTTCCCCAGTTTGTTTGGGCCCCCTTTCCCCATGCATTTATTTTTAGAGCCCATGGCTGACTCGACAAGTCCCATGAGTTTATTTTCAAAGCTCATGGTTGACTTAGCAAGTCCTATTTATTTTCAAACACACATGTATCACATTTATGTTTTCACTAGCGGTCCAACAGAAGCTTGGCGCTTGCACTTACATTTGTATTTGTACTATTTAATAATGTGACATTGTAATTCAGTTGTAATAAAATAAATGGTTGTGCTATTAATGTGACATTGAATTCATTTTATTAAGTCCTTTGCAAGTTAAGTGCTATTAATGGTTGCACTATTAATGTGACATTGTAATTCATTTTATTAAGGCCTTTGCAACATTAATTTTTTGGCCCTTTGGCCTTGATGTCAATCCTAGTGCATTAATGTTTAAAGTAACTTTAAAACACATGTTTATTATTTATATCATAAATTAATCAACCATTCAATGAACATTTGATGTATGGTTGTAGTTACATTCCAGAATGAAATGCACATAGCACTAGGCTTGCGAACTTAAACCTTCAGAATCACCCTATAACCGTTAAATTAACAAAGATCAACAATTTAGAATTTGTTGTCAATGCAAGAGTAAATCATAAATCGCTTGTTTTAAATATTTTCAGCCATATACTAATTGTGTACTATGTAGTCCGGAAGTAACATGTAGATGTTTCAGTTTCATTCACTTTAATATTAAAAAAAACAACACTTTCTATTGCTAAGTGATTTTATTTTGAAGTTAGAGGGTCAACACACGTGGAGATTTTAGTCTTCAATTTGCTCATTGTAGTGCACCACTCTATTATGGGTTCCACAGTTCCACTTCCAGCAAATCCATTCTAGTAACCCAATTTCAACTTCAAGAATCAAAATTCAAAATCCAGGTAAGTTAAATAATTCTTGCGGCTACATTTCATCGCTTGACGTTTCTTAAAATCTTATTTTTTCAAACTTTGTAGTTTAGGTTTAGGGTTAAGAGGCTTAAGAATTAAGAAAAATTAAGGACTAATAGGGAATTCACAAATTTCATTGATTATATCAGCATGTCTACCACCAGTACCTCTAAAGCAATGTCGGATAAAAAATGCATTATGCAAAATTGCTTAAAACCCCAAGTTTCACTAATGAATACCATGATATTTATGATCCTGAAACCTATGGTAGGTGTACCTCAAAACTTATATTTTCATTTCAGAATAAGGCTTCAAATAAAATGCAAGTTAATTGTATCAGTGCATCATGGGCAACTGGATTAGGGCGCATGATGTTACATGAGGTTTTCCCTTGCCCAAAATTTATCATGGTCTATGCCCTAAATTATGATGATAACAAAAGAGAAATTGTTAATAAAGATAACAAAGAAGAATTGTTATCCATTAATGTAGAAGAACTTGGAAAAGTGTTGGCCTTGGGGTTTACAACTGAAGAATTTGGAAATGTCCACATTGACCTAGAAAAGCTTGCTAGTGATTATGAAGTAATGGATGAAATGGAGAAAAATTCTTTCTTAAATAGAATAGTTCAAGATAGAAACAAATTGAAAGGTGATCATAATCCTCCTTATGATTTGGATATTTTTAGACCATGGGTTTAGGATACTATTTCCATGCTAGCATTTTTAGCATTTTTCCTCGAATTGGATAGCAATTTGGAAGTGGGTGCAAGCCTCCTTGAAATGGTGTATAATATCCATTATGGTGTTCCACATGTCAAATATAATTTTATTGGGCACATTGTAGAATCCATGCATAAACATTTTTTAATGATTAAAGGAGGTTCCACCAAAAAATTTAGGTTCACAACCTACTTGTGGTATCTTTTTCTATTCAAATTTAGAGGAATGTTTCAGACCAACAAGCTTTGGATTCAACCCTATAGTAATGCTAAAGAAAAGAAAATGGATCTAGTATATGAATGGACCATTGTGATAAGGATGCATGATTCTTGAAAGAACTACAGTAATTTTGTAGACTACTTTTTGGATCCATTGCATCAAGCAATTACAAATACTCCAATGCCTATATTGCCTATGTCATGTAGAAACTACATTCAACTAGGAAAAGAAATACAATTGGCTGATTGGTACTTAATAGAAGAATATATGGTACTAAGATTTTATGGATAAGAAGTACAACCATACAAACTTCCAATACATGTGACAGAAAGGGCTTTTGCTTTGGAATATGTAGGGAAGATGCAGAGTATTGATGAAATACACTTTACCAACCAGGGGAAGAAGACCTTATTTCCTTCTTTACCTTTTTCATGTGGAGGGATCACATTTAAGAGAAAAGCATTTAGTGTGGTACATGATCTTTTGATTTTTTTTTATTTTGATGCTATCTGTCACTGGCAGTATGATCCATGTGACACCATTAAATCAATGATTATGCTCAATAAGAATGCTAGAAGTAGAATTCAACATCAAAGTAAACCCTTGCTTGAAAACTTGAGAAACAAGGATTCTTGGGATGAGGTCAAAGTAGCAATGGAGAAAAGTGTTGCTGAGAATGGTATTTCTTTTGAACAATTGTTAGTAGAAATTATGGCATTGCATCGAAAGACAATTAGGAGGTACAACAATTTTTATGAAAAAAATCATAAACCATCTAGTAGAGTAAAAATGCTAGATTCTCTAGAGAAGGAAGTTATAGAAAAAAAATGGTCATGATAAAAAATTACTACCTTTTGGTCTATGAGGAAGGAGCTAGGTGATCCAAGAGCTCTTGTAGAGTATGGAGATAACAAAGAAGATTGCGAGTTTAGAAAATTGTGGAATATAGAGCATCCATATGAGCGAGAAGATAAAGAAAGTGATGATGAATCTAATGATGATAGGGAAGAAGAAAGACATGTCAATTTCAAACTTGGTTTAAGTGAGGCCACAAAAGAAGCATATACTTCAGGAGTAGCCATAGCTAAAAAATGGGTTATGAAGGTGGTGGTTTGGGGTCCCAAGGATAAAGAATTCCTATAGTAATAGATGTACAACATAGAAAGCAAGTTGATAAATTTGGCATTGGAGTTAATAAAGTAGACCAAGAGAAAACAAGTAGAGCCGAAATAATTCAATTTGTTAGAGCTTTAAATCCTCATCATCATGGTTAGACACAATCACAACTAAGACATGCCCATAGTGGAGAGCTTAGTGCAACTGGCACTACCTCTAGTGGCAATGGTATGGGTAGTAGTAATAGTAGTGGTCAACATGTGCTACAACAACAAATTACACACAAGAGGACAACAACACAATATACCACAAAAACAACAGGTGATGAAGGCATATAGAAGAGGCAAAATATTTTGACAGGTCCAAGTCACACTACCAGTGGATCCACCACAAATGAGTTATTTCTAGGCACTCCCCCAATGCTAGTTAGTCTAGTTGTGACATCATTAGCAATTGCAAGTACTCCTATTCCTTCGCCATTCAAGCATTCCATTGTTCCTGCATCCTCAAGTTTTGATTACATTGAAGAGTTTAAAAATAAATTAGAATTGAATAAAAAAGAAAAGAAGCAATGATGGAGAGTGTGTTTGTTGTAACTTTAGAGCCTACAACAACCATGGTATTACCCACATTTGACACAAGTAAAGAAATCATGGAGTACATAATTCTTGTTCCCACAGTTTAAAACAAACCAACAAATCAGATGGCTCCATCTAAGTTCCAGGTGAACAATATTCAATTGGATTTTTCTGGACTCAAAAATACCGACAAAATTAATGTATCAAAGAAGAACAATGAATTGGTGTACA